>VZTV01111372.1:10674-29131 GCA_013400875.1 Anhinga rufa
ACACACACACACACAAAACAAGACCCCACACTAATCTATTCTTCACTTTTTCTACTTTAACCTACAGGCTAAGCATCTGTTTTCTCACAGCTCATTCCACATCAGCTTCTACTGTCTTTGATTACATACACTGAATTGGATTTACTATCCAATCATTAACAAAACCAGAAAAAAAAGAAAAGAAAAAACAACCAAACAAACCACACATACACATACAAAAACTAGTGACCAATACAAGATAATACACAAATGTGTGAATAACTGTGGGAAGATTTCCAAAACACAGACTCTGTCTAACTTTTATCAGTGGTTTGTTTTCCCTCTGGCTAAGATTCTCAAAAGTGGGTGCCTAAAGTTAGTCTCTCCTGGGTAAAAGCTTAAAAAGCATCTTAATAACACAGGAATCTAAGTGCCTAGTAGAACACTTAAAGGCTCTGGAAAATCTCAGCCCTCTATCCACATCTTTAGTGATATGATTTTTAAACGCTTGGAGTTCACAGTAGCTGCTATTCCAGCCGAGGGTGAGGATTCTTCTGAGGAGCCCGAGGAAGTGGGGCATCCATCACACTTTGTCTCCTGGCCTGACACTTTCCAAAAAAATCACACCTAGTGTGGATTTCCATGACTAAGAGTCTAAGTTTCCATTTCCAAGAGTTTAACCTTAAGCTTCAATTTTTTAAAATCCCGTAGTCAGTTTCTATGCCATACCGTGGCATTTGTATTTACAAATCAGTCACTGTGGCATTTGTATTTACAAATCAGACCACAAGTACTGTCGTTTTGGGGAAGATTTCACAGCACTGTTATTCCCATACCCACAGCCCATCATTGCTGTCAGATGTGCTAGCTCTAGGCAGTAGGGGGTATAAAGGGCACCAAATAAACAAGCACAAATTCTTCTCTCATGCAAATTTTATTACGGCTTTATGAGGGGACTGCAAAAGATTTCTGTGTTTAGCTGCTTCTTATGGAAAGAGGATTTTTTCCATAGTACTAAAACAAAAACAAAAACAAATTTCACCCTGGGAAGAAGGACAGAAGGACTCCTGAGACAGCTATTTCCCAGTAAGCTGTTCCACACTCCTTATTCTACAAGAGCTCCCTATGGAAAACATAGAGCAAAAGGCATTTTTTCCTTCTAGGAGAATTTTACTTACTGAACAGGCTAGACTGTGGAGGAGAAATCAGTTAGCAAAGGAATATCAAGGCCTGGATATATTACAAGTAACTCTAGGTACATGGTGGGTCTAACGCAGGAGGCTGGATCTCTAGGTTCTGATTGTGCCTAGGGGAGAACATCAGCTCCCAAAGGCAATGCATCCTTTTGTGGAATGGGTGCTTCAGAAACAGAGGATGAAGGAACCTTTGCCATTGCCTAGCTGTCTCTCCCATGAGGACAGAGGGAGGCAGCTATTAGGTGCTAGAGACAGCTGAGGCCAAGAACTGGAAGGGACCACACAGCTATAGACTCCCTGGCAGATGCCAAGGGAGCAGTGTCTTCAGAAGCACTCTCCAACTATGCTCCCAAATCACTGCTGGTGATGGGAACGGAAGCTTTGCTGCTGACAAGGAAATCACAGAGAAGTAGTAAAAAAACTGAAGGCAAAAATTAAATGAATGCAAAACTTCTTCGTTTCAGCTAGACCTAAGCAAGCATTTTACTCACTGAATTTAGCCTTGCTCTCATTTCCATATGGGTCACCTAGAGGTTATGGCTTCCTAATCTTATGTATCGATCTCATGTCTGAGCCATTTTCAGGATGGATCGTATGTCTCTTCCCTGCTTGTCAGCCATTTGTTATGGTATCAAAATTCATGCAATACCAGCCACCTTCACTATACAAGGTCACACAGTATATAATTTTTGGTCCCCAAATGAGGTTTTCTGATGAAAAAAGAAATAAATTATTCACAAGGTGACATTTCTCCATGCAAGTAGTCTCTATTGTTAACTTAACATTTTCTGCTGCTGTTGATATTATTGCCAGTAAGCTAGTCACTGTAGCGCACGTACAATGAAGAAGAGGCACTTGAAGGTCAGAAGGAATCAATATTAATGAAAAGTAAACATACAAGTCAGGGAGGAATCACAAACCCAGCTTGAAGCTAATTCGGTTTTTTATTCCAGCAAATATGCATGGTCGCTTTTGCATTGTATTCACAAAGTTCTTGTTTGGAAGTGTTGTTAGGAACTTTAGAACTCGCCTTCAGTTTCTAAGCCACTGTATTGTCAGCCAAACATCTCTTGTTCACCAGAGCCCCAATGCAGCCCTAATTCAAGAAAATGAAAAATTTTCTTTTGCTGTCAATAGGGGAGCTCCTAATGTCCAGTTTCCTAAGGACCCTAGAAAAGACACCAGCCATGTTACCTGCAGCGTCCACAGAGTAATATGCCCTTTTCCCGAGCTATCATTCTGCTTGGATGTAAAGCATATCTTCCACGTACTGATGTGCTTCATGCTAAATATGGAACAGCAATCAACATCTGTGGAGAGTTCGTATTTGGCATGTTTACACGAGTATTTATTCCCCCTTTGTCTTCAAGCAACAACTACTACATAATGTATTTGGTATGATTAATTGTGGGAATGTTGCTCATCCCAGCATAGCATGACATCTCCAGTTACATGACATCTTTCTTTCATTTGTAAGGGAAGAACTGATTTTTGTATCTTGACATGTTTATCATTGTGAGGTTGAGCTAGTTATCTTATATGGGCCTGCTCCCTAGTTCTCAGGGTTGACAGATTATGGTGTCACATTAAAATCACATATGCCTTGTTATTGCAGCTGCATCTTGAAAGGAAAGCAAATAGAGGAATCTCCACCACATAGGAGCTGTAAGATGTTTTGTTCAATGAGCCAGTGGTTTGCAAGGTTGTTTTAGGCTATTATAATTTATACAGTCATTTGGTATTTGATTTTCCCAACATTTTTTTGAATCCCAATAATAGAAAATTTAACACACATTTCCATAGTCCTGCAGGAGCTTGAGCTGATCAGAAACTTTCCTTCTGGGTGGGATTTGCCTCACCTAATTTGAGCCATCTATTTAAAAGTTGGGCATCTGCTCTAAATTAAGCACTCAGTCTTAGTCACCAGTGACAGACAGATGCTTCTTGAGAGATGACTTATCCCACCTGGTTTCAACTGGAAGTTTAGAATAAGAAGTCTAGCTCCCTTGCACGTGGAAGTAGAGCAAAGCAAAGAGAGGAGCTGTTGTTCCCAGGCAAGGCCATTATTACAACCTTGTCAGGACTGCTCTACTCAGTAATGGTCATTCCAGGTGAGGGGTATGTTACAGAGCAGGGGTATGTTACATCAAGGAGCACATAAAAAAACAGATATGAGGAAAGTCTGAGGATTCAATATTTTTGCCCAATTTGTACTGAAAAATGCATCTTTGTAGCTCTGCTTCAAATCTTGTGACACTTTTGTCTTTAGGATTTTTCAAATACATTAATGCAAAGATGTATTCAAAAAAGCTCTGAAAAGAGCTGTGAGATCCAGGATAAATATTCTCATCCTGGTGGACTCCACATAACTTTATGCAAAGTTCAAGACACCATGCAGCATGAGAAAACTATTTTGAAGCCCATCTCTAGACTTTAGAGTTTTGGGTGGCCAACTTGGCTACTGAAGCACATGTGGTGCAGTTTAGCTTGGGACTTATGTGTCAGAAGGACCTAGAAGCTCAGCTGTACTGTCATGAAAAGAGGGAAATAAGTCTCGATCATCAGATGAACGAAGCGTCCCTTTCACTTCCCCACAGTAGGACTCCAGACAGTATAGCTATTTAAAGCAAGGTGCTGCTTGTCTGCCCTGGAGTTTGCAAACTAACTGGGAATATGCAAAGGTCCACATGCATTTTAGTTCATGCACTAATGAAAATCTGCCCAGCAGCTTGGATGGGAACCTAAACCTGTATTTGTTTCTGGAGTATAAAACTTACTGTGTCAGAGAACACTTAGGAATCTGAGATTTGGGAAAACACAGAAGGCCAACATGATGGTCTGAAATAATTTTCACCAACATACAAGAAGGCTTCTGGTGTCCTGATAATGCTTCTGTTTGTTGTAGATGTTTTATTGTCTCTGAGCAGAAGGAGAAGTGACCCTTTGCAAGTACTTATTCAGATTTACCATACTTTGAAAAACTATTATTTTCAGGAGGTGCCTCATAGTCCAAGATACAAACACGTGAAGGTTTCTTCTAGATGCACTTGAAAGGAAAAGCAGCTCCACATAGAAATCAAGGAGGCTGGTGTTCTTATTTGCCAGCACATGGGCGTTTTCCCTCACCCTATTCATTCCACAGTTGCTTTTATTGGTGAAGGCAGAGCTGCAGAGGCCAAGATCAAGTGAACATTCAGCTCAGTAGTTGCTGAATTCCTCAGCCTAGAAACTATATTCTTACAGGCAGGGCAATGGGCTGAATGAAACCTCTTTCCATTTCTCCAAAGCATAATCTTCTGCAAACACTACCTTGTGTTTTTCATTATAGTTATTGGTATGATAATTACTTGATTATTAATACTTAATGCTTAGCTCTTGCAAACAGTTCCGGCTCCAGCACTGCTGCTTTATTTCTGCTGCTGTGGGAATGAGAGGGAAGAATTGGTAGTCTTGCCTTTCAGAAAATGGACCTGCATAAATTCTATCCCAGTACCTCATTCTTTGGTGAACTACCCATGGGGTAGCTGGAAGATCAAGTCCCTAGTTTTTCATTAACCTGCACTTGCCACTGCTAAGTGTGTAGTTTCTTAAGCTGATGATTTGTGTATAGACACAGAAATGCAAGACACACACATACATAGGACTAATGCTCAAGGCAGCAGCAGCAACACAGATAAGTTGTCTCTTCCATGACTTACAATTAAGGGTTATCATTAACGGACCTGGACAACTTCCTAAAAGGACTAATTAGTGCTTTAATTGGTTCTCTCCTCATATTTTTGTTTACCCATGCCCATAGGATCTCCAGCTGTGTTAAGCAGTTTTCCAATTAATAACGCATTTGAACTTAATACTCCACTTTTTCTGACTCAGCCATTTTTCCTCCTTGTTTATTTAGCTGACTTACAGCATGTAATTTCCACATATTTCTCAGCAGCTGGAACCCGCTGAATGCTGCCACTGTCCCTGGGCAAGAGCTGCCTGGTACCCACCATGTCCTCTGTGGGAGCCATTGTAGCCCTCTCTCCGCAGATGGAGAGGGCCTGCCTTTGTAAATGTCCACTGCCACATTTGTGGTTTCTCTTGAAGTTTCATGGCCCGCCCCTTCCAGTCCTCCCCTTTCCTGAAGGGTTTTTTTTTTTTGCAGTAATGACTCAGCTGTTTATTTTCCTCTTCCTGCTTCTCCTTTCAGTCTGTGAGCAAGTCTCTTCCACCCGCTGTGCAGTAAGAGAGGATGGTGCAGGACTCTTCATCTTCTCTCATGCAAGTAGGAGGGGGTAGGGAATGACTGAGCGCATTTGAGAAAGAAAGGAGAGCAAATAGCCTGTACCCCCAGGCTTCTTTTTTCTAGCCCTCAGAGGAGCCCCTTAGGAGAGTTCATCTCACTGGCCTTGCTGGATTGCCTTCTCATTCAGTGCGCCCTGTGCATCTCCTGCTCTCAGCTGGGGGTGGAAGAAGAAAACAAAAATATCATGAGAGAGGCTAGTCTCATGGCCAAAACCAGAAAGTATGCATCCCAAATTAGAGGCTCAAACTGCTCGGGTACATTTCTGAACCAACTACTAACCCTGCTGTCAAACCAGTCCTTCCCCAGTTATTTGGAAGAAGCCACTGGGGATATTTCACCAACTGTTACGTATGTCCTGAGGAGAGGAAGGTTACCCCCAACCTGAAACAAGGAGTGTCATAAAATAAAATCATGCACGAGAACACGAACCGCAAAAAAAGACAAAAAATGCAATGAGTGCAGTGGCTCCAGCACACCTGTTTCAACTTCCACTGGAGTAGAACTGCAAAGAGACAAGTTTTGCAAATCCCTGCACAAAAGCTGCTCTGTCCAGTTCCATCACCTGGTTCAAAATAACATGTGAGGGAGCCTCGCTAGCAAGCACCAGGCGGATGGGCAGGTCTCAGCTTAGAGCCCACTGCCAGCCCCAGGAAAGCACAGTTAAGAGACACCCTGTTTTCTTCTCTCCGCAGCAGATCTTGGTGTGCCTAAGAAAAGAAGATGCTTTAACACAGCAGCAACAGTAGCACTAAAAGGAACACTTGTGTGTTAAATCATCAGGGAAAAAAAACAATGATTATCCTTTTCTTCTCTGTGTTCTTTTTGTTTTCCTGCCAAATACCAGAGAGAACAAAATAGCAGGTTTTTTTGCTGTGCAAGGCAAACTTGTAAAGTCAGAGGGAAAACAAATCCTGAGCAAATAACTCAAAGCAAATAGCTGGAGGAAGTGCGGGTGGGGAGGCAGGCAGCGGGAAGACCAACTGATACATTTTCAGCATTTGCTGTATTAAGCCTTGAAGTAGGAAGATAAATGAAGAATGGGCATCTCCATAATCAAGAAATGCCCTGCTTTCTCTGGTGAACAACAAAATGCTTAAAGTTACATCCCAAGCCTAAAACTGCCGCAAACAATCCACAGTGCAGGTCCAGACACTTGGGGACCTCTCACAAAAACATCCACAGGACTGGATCTCACTGGGGAGGAAAGCTCGTGCTTAGAGCTAGGTCTAGCTAACCTAAAACAGAGTGATGGATCAACTTAAAATATTTGCTTTACTCAGATGTCTACAATTCTAGATTTTATGTCGCAAACTTTCAAGACAAAGAAGCATGTGCATCCACATGACCAGAAGAGTCTACAGGTTTCGGGGTGGGGGGGCTACGCTTCTGCGCAAAGCTACCTCCAGAGCCTGGGGATGCTCCTGGAGACCCATCTCCAGTGGGTGGTCAAAGTAATGTGAAGGGATCTTACCAGACCCCTCAGCCTGGCACCCTAGAGACAGGACCTGGTCTGATTCAGTGTGACCATGGGCATCTCAACAGACTTACCGTCTGGTAGCCAAGCTCAGCAGTGTGCTGGGAGTATGGTAAGAAAAATACCATCTTACAATATTCACCAAGGGCCAGACTAGGACACACATGTCTGCTTTGGATAAAAAGCTCCCCCCTGGGCTGACGTTGCCAGGATTACCTGATGCCACTGATTGCTGGATAGTAAAGCTGAGGGCTTCTCTGCAGGACTGGGGCAACGCTAAAAGTGATGGAGGGTAAGCTTGGGCAGACGGCCCTTTGGGCATCAGTGCTTCATCCCCTCTGGGCCAGGACATTGACTGCTCTGGGCAGTTCTTCGGGCCTCAGAGCCATGCTGGGAGCGGAGGCGTGCTTTGTTTTCCATCCCTGCACACATTCCTCTGCAAGAACAACTCCTTGAGGCCGAGCCAAGCCAGCATCTCTTGTTCTTGGACTCTCCCACCATATTGGACTCTTTATCAGGGTATTGCTTTCTCTCCTTAGTTACTCTTAATTTGAAAAATGAGCTCCAATCCCCACCTATTGGCACACAAAGGAACCTTCCTCTTTCTCCTTAACCCTGCTGTGACCACAACAGCTGCTACAACGCAGCACACGTACCACAAAAGTCAGCTTTCCCCCTCCTTCCTTAAAAAAGAAAGGTGCCTTCCCATGCAGCAAGCTGAAAATCCTGCCTGTTTAAAATACAAAGCAGCAGCAAAATGGTAGAGGCCACTGCCTGCTGTACTAGGATTATCTCAGGCAATGCTTCTGGAATCAGCTGTTTCTTATCTGGGCTTCTTTGTAGAAGCTATGGTCTCTTTGTACCAGACTCTGTTACTGAGCTACCTAACAAATGCGCTTTTTTGGGCTGACTGTACAAATGCCATATATAAAACCTGAATTTCTAGGAGGGAAGCTACTTTGTGACTGAATAGCCAAAATGCAGGTGCTTCAACTGGTGAAATAAATGCAACTCTCCTTCCCCAGCCTTTGCTAAGGAGGCTGTCTCAAAGAGCAGATCGCACTTTCTCCCAGCTCCTCAATACCACACACCAAAGGTTACTCTTTTTTTACCACAATTAAGTCTCTGAACTATTTTGAAATCCCACACAAAGACAGTCCGGTACAACAGGCATTATGCACACATGCTTCCACATGCCTCCTGTTTACTACCAGGCACACCATGCTAGGTAAACTTATTCCCCAATGGTGTCCCAGACACGTCTCCTGTTTCCCAACAGAAAATGACTGTTCTTACGGAAAATAAGCAAGTGGGCTAAAAAAAAAATTGGCATAAAAATGACTTCCTGGTGCCCTCCTCTCTTATTCTCCCAGAACAGACATTTCTCCTCCACTTAATGAAACACCCGGACAGCTAATTAGCTCCCTCTCATCCCTGCAGTCAACACATTTTGCCCTACTGAGAGGCTGCTGGTTTCCAGGAGGAGCGGTGAAGAGGAGTACTGCAGGAGACATCCATGCCTCTCCCACTCCCCAGAGCTGAGCGTGCTCCCATTTTACACAGCCATTAGTCCCTGGAGCCCAGGCCCAGTGCAGAGCAGAAGAGATAAGTATAAGAAAGTGCCAAGATGTTCAGTCCCCTTCTTCTCTTCCTGCACTCTGTGCTTCACCTTATTTTATTAAATGAGCGGGATGACTTTCATAGGCAAAAGCTGCCTGCACAATGATTTCTATTCCACTCACTCCCAGCCCTTTTCCTCCACAAGTAAGAGCCGATAACCATCTCTTGCAATTCAATAGGCTTCATATCGTCTCCAGGAAATAATTGAACCCTTTGTGGCTTTCAGAGCAACATTTTGGTATTTTCCCTGGCATCAAAATACTGCTGGATTTTGTTTAAATGGAAGAGATGGCCAGTCTGCATTAGCTGGGAGAAGAGAGAAAGACAAGAAGAAGACAAGTCAGCTGCCTGTGAATAAACAGGGTGAGGAGGGCAAAACCAAGGGTTCCCAATGGGAAGAACCAGTTCTTTTAACTATGTGTTAACTGGCCTTCCTCTTTGCCTCACCCTAAAAAACAGAAGAACTGGGAGTCTGAGCCAAAATCCATTACTTCAATGGGACCAGCCCCCTGCTTCACCCCATACCAAAATAATCTGACATGTTTCTGTTCTGGCATGGGTTTCCCCGTCTCTGCTATCCGCTACAGAGCATCATCGCCATCACACTCCTGAAAAAAAAAAAGTCATTCCAGCTGGTACAGAAATCCCAGATGACATGCACTTTGTAAGAAAAAACTAGAGGAAGGAACTGGCCAGGCTTACCAAAGCCCGTGCCCAAAGTAAAATTAGCTATTTAAATATCATTGTGCACTTGTCTTGTGCTCTCCAGTGACAGCTGGTTGGGTATAGGAGATCCCTGGATACTGTCAGCCTGGAGTTGGAGTCCCACCCTGTAAAACTTTTCAAGCAGAGACAGCCTCCTTACTTTAGGTGAAATACTTACAGTCAACCCACAGCAGCTAATGGGATAGCCCCGCAATGGCTGTCTACCTCTACATTTGCAAAACCTCCAAAACCTTTTCTATGGTGATATTCAAATGCATTCCTGCAGGGCTTTCACATGCCACATCCTTCTGCCTGCCCGCCATTGATTTCATGCCCTGTCTCCTCACTTTAGTGCCCACAGACTTCTGCTGGAAGCATTAATGACAGCAATGTGCAAACAAATGTGGAAAATAATCTCTAATGCTGCAGGCTCAGAGGCCAGCGGAAACCAGAGGATGTTTTCTGGCAAAACAGCAGCAATAAGAGCTGTTCTCTAAATAAATAATGTCTCAGCGCATACAAGCTTAGCACTAGCAAAGGGACCTTGGGCTGAAGGCTCTAACTAGTGTTTCTTACCCCAGTGAAGCACTGACACATAAGCCCCTACCATTAAGCCATACACCCAGGTGGGCATGGTGGCCAAAGTTCACTCAACGGGCAAAATTTCAGGAGTCCTCACCTTTCCTGTTGCCTTCATAAATATGCTTTATCTGGCTATAAAGTAATCAAATACTATCATCCTAATTTTACACAGGAGGAAACAGCACCTCAGAAAGGTTACAGCTAAGAGACTCCTCACTGGGCACTCAGGAAAACAGAAGTATAACAAAGCCAAGAACTTGACACAACTCTCAACGTGACCAAAACCATGTAAGCACCTGACTCCCAGACCATATTCCCGGATTACAGCTCCCAGGGGGCAGACCATAGGAATGCCCTCCTGCTACCAACCGCTCACACACCAGCTGGCCCTGCCCTACCAGGAACAGCAGCCACCAGAGCCCTGCCCCATGGGGCCAGCTCCTGCCTGCTCCCTGTGCATGCCATGCCCCATGGGCAGCCCAAAGCCTGCCCGCACAGGGGCGTCTCACCCCATAGGCTTCTCCCTTTGCTCCAGCCACTTGGCTCTGCACAGCAGATGATCAAGAGCTCATTATGAAGCACAGGGGCCGCTCAGTGGCTACCACACCTTGTGCAGAAATGTTATGACAGTTGTCTAGGGGTTGTTACCACTGTCTATCACATGCACTGGGGCTGGTGAGGTGGAGGAAGCCAAGACCGGTGGCCCATTTGTTGCCTGCCCTGATAGACAACCTATTGATAGCTCCATCTCACACTGGCAAAGCCCTTTGTACCACTCTGGGACAGCTGCTCCGATGCCAAGAATTCCTCGCAGGCCGGCCAGCCCTCGTGGTGCTACCAGGGAAGCTCCAGTTTCAGCAAAGAATTTGATGGTTGTCTGGCAAGTGTATAAATCATAAAAGTAGCTTTGTTCTGCAACACTTCAAACCTTTCGGGCTCTCTCGTATGGCTGCAGTTTGCTGGCACATGCTGTTCAATTTATGTAAGCTAAGCTGTGCAAGCTCGTACCTTTCCAGCAGTCTGTTATACCACACAGAGATGCTGCCCCACTACTCCGAGCTGTATTTTGCTGACAGCAAGGCCTTTTTGGAAAAGGTGCAGCCACTCTTTTTCAAGATTTCATTTCACAGGAAACCAGTCCAGGCTTTTAAAACCAATTCACTTAAATAAAATTAGAAGGCTGCATCCAGGCAAGCCCTGTGCCCAGGAAAGGAGACCGGGAGAGCAAAGCTCTCAGTTTTCCCCTAAACAACTGCAGCTCAGCCAGCAGCAGAGCGAGTCACTTTACTCCGGGAGATGGGGAGGATGCAAGACAGCCAGGGACTGGGGCTGCAGGAATTTTCTGCCCCCGCAGGTTAAAAAATGGGCCTAAACAGACACTTCATGCTGGATTCCTGAAGATCTCTAGGCAAAGTGCCACTGTTCAAAAAGTCCCTATAAAAGTGCACTCTATGGGTGCAGAAAAAGACCCCACTATGCCTGTCCGCAGTACACGTCATTTATTGCACAGACAGCCCCCAGCAGAGAGGGCATTGGCAGGAGCGGCGGCAGCCAAGCATGCCCGTGGGTGCCACGGCAGTATCAGCAGCTGCTGCCTGTGAAGGAAAAGGCAGCAAGTGAAATTCCCTTTGTAGGCACGGCCCCAGGGGCGAAGGCAGCGTTTGAGTCTCTGGGTGCCTCCAGCAGAGAGGGAATGGGGGCAGAGGCTGCCATGCTGAGCAGTGGTCCCACCCTACCCCCTACCCCACAGCCGGCCAGGTGGGAAAGCTGCGCTGTGTGGGCAGGGAATGGGTGTATCCTCAGAGGGGTGGGCCAGGCTTTTATCTGGTGTGAATCTATGCAGTGCCTTTGATGTTGGTGGGTCTAACTGGTAGGTTGGAGCAGAAGCCCTGTGATAATAAGGTGAAGCCAGTGGAACCTGCTCAGACACTCATTTGAAAATCAGGCTTTTTATGGGGCTGCTGAGCACAGAGAGCATCTGCGCAGTGCAGCTTGGGGCTGTGCAGATACCCAAGCCAGAGGCAGCTAAGAAATGAGCAAGGAAGAACTGGAAAGAAAAAGAAAAGCTTCGATTTTCAGTAAAACCTCCACATTTCTTTCTAATGTAAAGTACTGAGTTCTGTGAATGGTTAGAAATCTCAGCCATTTAAGCCTTTTACTCAACCTAGGCCAGGTGTTTTCAAACTGTTCTTAAAAAAAACCCAGCTAAATGTATGGGATGTCAGGATGAGGACTGCGTAAGGAAACAGACTTAACATCAGTCAGGCTCTACACATGTTGCCCTTCTCACCTCCTCGGTAGCTGCAGGTTGCCAGAGCTGCTTGCTGGGCTGCGTTCTCCTTTTCCACCACTCCCCAGTGGTGCAGGCTGTGGCACAGACCTGCCATAGTTTCTCACTGCTATGCTGAAGTGAGCTGGGAGAATCAATCAGTATAGCTGGGGGGGTCAGTGTCAGGGCTCTGATGGACAGGTCAAGACTCCTGAGCACCCACACGTTCAGCTCTCTGACCAGCTGGAAAGGACTCTGCAGGCAGCAGGACACATGGCCATGGTTACAAATTCTCTTTACAAGTGATGTTTAAAGGACCTGTGGACCATGAGAGTCCTGGGGATAGATGATTTTATGAAGTCCTACCCTACATCCTAAGGGCCAAGGGAATTTGTGGGTTGGAGTGAAATGAAAAAGGAGTATCATTTGGGATGGAAAAATTTGGGTGGGGAAATGACATATTTCAAAGCTCAAGCTATGTATATATATTTATAGATGTGTCTCTATGTATGTATGTATATACATATGCCTCTCTTTTAATCACTCAGATATACAAACATGCAGTGCACAGATACACGCACATGCCCACGTGTCCATTGACTGCCCCTTTGGCAACTGCAGCCCAGTGACACTTTACAGTTTACCACCCCTGACCCCCCCGGAAGGTGAAGACTCAGCCTCTTGGGGAAACTGACTGTCCAAACCAACTATGAGCATGGGGATGAAATGAAAGCAGAGACTGCAAAATGCCAAAGAGTTATTTTTACAGCTAGCTTCCACTCCTGTTGATCCCTGAGCCTCCAGGCTTGGTGCAAAGCTGGAAGAACACAGCCCCAGAGTGCTGTCACCCCTCTTGCATTCATCATGTCAATCCTGCCCTGCCGATGGCCAGCAGTGGCACCGCTGCCGTGTGTGCTTCCCTGCCTGTGTCACCTGTGACACAGGTGGCACGAGCCACAGCCTATATTGTTCTTCAGCAGGAGATAAAAGTTTAGAAGTTTTCACTGGCCAGATCGTTTCACCTCCTTCCCTCCACCCAGAGTCTCCCATAGCAGATGGACAACTAAATGCACTACTGTATGCAAGGATGCACTGGTACTGAATGTTTCCCAATTGCAAATATCAACACGGACAAGCTATTTTACACTTACCAAGGAAAATACAGCAAACAGACTCTTGGTTTTCCTCTCATTTACCCAAGATGTGAATGAGCACCAACACCGCTGAAACCAGCCAAGTTACATCCCAAAGTAAATGAGATCCAAAGGGGCTCAGGATCTCAAAAAGGGCAGTTAGGGGCACAGAAAAGCTCTAAAGGTAAGGAAAGACCTAATGGGGGAGGCAGGGGAGGGGAGGAAAAATAACAAAGCACCTACCTGCAGGCCATAAGAAATGTTTCCCACAGGAAATTAAAACTCGTAAGTCATGCATGCCCACCTAAGCCCATGCCAGGAAGAAGAAATAAAAGACTGGGGAAGGGGCGGGAGTAGCAGCTGTAGCAGGAACAGTACTCAATAACCGATGGTTTGGACTCAGATTTCAAAGCCTCAGGGCATTAGCTAATGTGGAAGGAGATGGAAAGATAGCATTGTGGCAAGGCTTTGGCAGCTGGAGCTCGTGCCAGCACTGTGGACCCATGCAAACCCTCCAGATGGGTAATGTCCCAGCTCAATGTCCCCTCATTCGCTTGGGCACCCTGGGCCACGTCTTGCACACAGAGAACACTACCACCCCACAAATACAAGGGCAGAGGAGGGCAAGAAAGGGCCATTGGTTTGCAGATGCTCCTGGCTGTGGCTACGGGCCCTCCTGCAAAGAGAGAGGGGAGGCAGTGGCGGCAGCAATCAGCAGGAGAGGTTCGCAGGTAAACAGCAGAAAGGAGAGTGGCCAAAACCATGCAGAAGATTCACTGTGCATGAGTGGGGGGCCTGCAGGAGGGCAGGGAAGGGTCAGGGAGGCCTGCAAGGATGATAGACACATTACACTGCAGGAGAGGGCATTTTCTGCAGTCGATGGGCTACGGCAGAGGAAACACACTCACGTGCCTTATAAAGGCCAAAGCAGGTTTCCCATGGGGAAGACCCTGCTTCTTCCTGCAACCTTTCCCACTAGGGTTTTTAGTTGTTTTCTCCATTTTTTTTAACAACTCCTTCCTGAAAGCCTCCCATTTCTAACCAATGCTGCATTACCACCAGCTCACAGGACAAGGTCTTCAGTGCTGATCTCTGCCTGAGGCTGACAAAAGGCAGAAATGCCTTTGCCCAGCTGCTGCTGCTTCTCCACGCTGGTGGGGAAAGCTAGACCTTGCAAGAAGCAGCCCTGTTAGGACAAGCAATCACTCTGTGGGATGGGTACATCAGGTCTGCACCTCTTCCATCCATCTTTTTGGAAGCAGCTACTGGAGGCATCCCTGGACCAGCTGCAGGGGGGATGGATGTCCTCCCTGGGTGGCCTGGCCCAGCCATGCCTGATTGCCCTGTCTGGGGGCCATCTTTCCTCCATTCCCTTTGAAATCTTACAGTCTGCAGAAGATATTTCCAGGCTTTCTCGCTGATAGCTGTCTTTCCGTCTCAAATGTGATGCCTGCCACTGAAGCTCTCACAGAGGAAGACACAGTGCTGTGGAAAAGGAAAGGAGAGATACTGACCCAGCTGTTGTAAAGAAGGAGGAAAAAAACTCCCAATTGGTTTTGGTTTTACCATTTTTCTAGCTTTCTGGTAATTTAACTAATCTCCTGTTCACTTTCTAATTTCTCCATGTATTTTTTCTCTGTAATTGGGGTTTTTTCGCCTCACAGACCTCCTCATCCTCACAGCACACCTGCTCCCTTGGGCCTCATCCAGAGGAAAGCGAATTACATGCAACTTTGCCTTCGTTTTGGAGGTGTTCGTACCTACACAGCACCTCTCCAGACTAGGGGTGAAATCTCTGCCCTAATCACAGCAACTGTTAAAGCTCAAAAGGGGACAGGAGGAGGAGCATTTCTGCTAGTCCTAAAACAGCCAACTTCATCAGACTTCTCACAGAGAGACCTTTTCTTTTTTGCCTCTAAACTTAAAACAGGGAAGTTGGTGCACTGGAGTACCTCGAGACTGATCTTTATTCCTCTGCCAGAGCAGGCTGGAGTCAGACTGTGGCAGGCACAAGTACATCATCTGATTCTGGTCTGACACTACTGCTGTCTTCTGCACCAGAAAGGACGGCCCTAAAGAGACTCTGCCTCCAAGTGTCAGCCCAACCCTGGTTTAGGCAGGACAGCAAAGCTTGGCTCTCAGTCCCAGCCAGAACCCAAACTGTGCTAAGCACTGCTATTACTGACTGTAGCTTTCACAGTGTGAAAACTGAATCTACAGAAAACTAGTGGAAGAACCAAGCTATTTCACACAGGCTTGCAGAGCTTGCCATCAGGTGGAAATAACCTCTGATTGCTGCTCTGGCCCCAGCACCTTCCAAGCAAAAGACTCTCCCACCTGGAGACCTCAAACAATCCTAGCTCTCTGCATGAGTATCTGTATGGGGGGCATGCTTGGAGGCACTGCTCAGGAAATATAGTCACTTGTAATGAAAAGAGAGTCCTTGCATTTAACAGTTACAGGAAAAACCTAGCCAGAAGATTTTAAAATATTTTTTCCTGAATATTCATGATCAATTTTTATTTTTTTTTGCTCACCTCTGAGGGGGGATATGTCTCATTCACAGCAACAAGAAGCATCTTCATGCAGCATTCATGCTGAGTGCAAGTATTTGATACGGCACTGGCCTTGAGCCCCTCTATCAGCATGATTCACTCAGGCACAACAGAGAACTAAGAAAAAATAAAAAAGGTTATTTTCCTTGTACTTTGGAAAATGCTTGAATAAAAAAGAATAATATTTTTTTTAATTAAGAAAAAAAGAGACCACGACACGTCACCACATCCCATGGACTCCTAGAGAACGTTTTGCAGGGCCTCAAGAAGAAATAAGGTCTTTCTTCTTAAGGTGGTGAGCTGGACTCAGCAACGTGGGCCAGACTCACAAGGCACTGGCTTAAGCACCCAAAAGCCCAGGTGTCACCACATTCACCTGGCAGAGACAGGCCAAAGTCCCCTGAGGCAGAAGTAGGACTCGACACCAGATTTCTGACAGCCTCCATGAGCACCCTCCCAGCGAGGCTATGGGATAAAACTCAAGAGGGCACTTCATGTCAACAAAAACAAGGTCTGAGACCCACAGTAGGTTTCTGCTGTGAGTATTACACATATCTAGCCATAGGACACGTCCCGAATGTTATCAGCAAAACCTACTGTGGGTCTCCAAACAAAACAGAAGTGTGAGGTTAACATGCATGAGCGTTTGGGTCCTTCTGCATTCACTACACCCTCCTAGAAAACACCCAACAATACAGGTAGAAGAAGAGTAAAACCAAGGGTGGTATATCACATGCATTTATTTTTAAACATGGTAAAACATGTACATCTCCTCTTAAAGTAATATTTTAAAAATAAAGCATTCTCTGACTTTGTCATCACAACTGTATATTTTAGGCAGGAAATGCCACAGTGGGAAAGATTCAAGCTCCAGCCTGTTCAATATCCAGAGGCTTCATTATGTGTACATTATGAGTATTTGTCTAGTCTTGGCTCTGATGTGTTACCTTCACAGCTTTCTGCATGGAGAACACCTTAATATTTCTCATTTTCCCAGGGTGGAGGCAATTCTCTGTATTCTGTGGGATTTACCTTCAGCATGGCTTAGAGTCTTGAGGTTTTTTACCTTACTATAGCTCAGCTTAGCTTTAGCCAGAACCCGTCTGAGTACAAGCTGTATTTTGTTATGTATTTTTGTTGCTAACTAATTAGGAGTGCAGCTGTAAATAAGAGATGCAGGGCTCAGTCTCTGCCAGGTTAGCAGTAAGCCAAATAGCACTTTGTCAGCAGCCTGAAGCTTGCATCTGAAAGGCTGAAAAGAAGATGCAATAAACCTCTGCCCTCTTCTTCAATAGGAGAAGGAGGCCTAAAGAGGTGGCAGATCTCTCCATTCAGCTTGGATGTTTTGACCTGAGCAGCCCTCTGTTCTTTGGAAAACAGAAACTGGCCCCTGGGAATCAAAATGTCCAGGGCTGTCAGGGGCTTGGGCATGAACAGGCTGGGCTAGTAACCCAGAGAGCTGGAGCTGGAGGAGAGAATTCTGCATCCAGGCTGGAGCAGGCTAGGGGAGCAGAGGGACCATTCGCCAAGAGACAAAAACATGGTCCATCTCTTCGGTGAAAAAGCAGCAGCAGCAGAGCTTGCGGGCAGCAACTTTGAACAGGCAACCTCGGAGCCAGCTATAATCTTTAATAACCAATTTTATTGAACCAGACCAACACACTCATAAATAAATAAGTAAATAAATAACAGCTGCTCTGAAGTCATATGTGAGGTTTTTGTGCTAAGGATGGAAGATGGTGACAGGATCTATCCAGACCAGCTCAAACTCAGGCAATGAACTCCACAAGTAAGGAGGTGATTGTTAGGGGAAGAAGTACTCTTCGGCCAAGCAAGAAAGCCTACTCCCACTGCAGTCGAGAATACTTCTTTTCACTTAGTCCTCTTTTCCCTTCACCCATTACCCAGTGAAAGGTGAAGCTTTGAATAAGGCCCTGTTCAAATAATGCTTGAGTGGGATAGGAGTTTGCACTGTACCCTGTACAGGTGCAAGACTAAAATCTTTGTGTGAACAAGAGCTGCAGGATCACGCACTCAGACCCCAGCTGGCACACCCCATTTCTGGGTTTCAGGAGCAGAGCCTTAAGCCTTCCAGCAGTATCTTGCTGAACATGTGGTTTCTAACAACCAGAGCAAAATGCTCAGGGACCAGATATTGAAATAATTAGGAAGCGCTACTGAGGAGAAGGAGGGGATTTTTTTCTTAGAGTTATTTTTTAACAACACAGTCAGGACTAGGGACACATTTTAAAGACTATCCCTTCCCCTAAGAGATGCCACAACACGCTCCACCGCTTGCATCAGAGCGCCGCACTCTTCTGAAAAGGGGCACTATGACAGAAAATTACAAATACGCTCCAAACAAATAATTATTCTTGCAAATAGGCACCTGTGGCAAAATGAGATGTGTAAGCCACCTGCATTAAACTAGAGGGGAATAAACCAGGAGACAACTCTGAAGGGCTTTGAATGGCTCAGCAGAGAGTGCTTGCAGCCTCTTTGGCAGGTGCTGTCTCCAGAGGGTGAGTGGGAGGGCTCTTAGTCCCAGAACTCTAAAAGCAGGCAAAATATCAGGAAAGACAACACCGCCTCGCACTTTCACACCTCTTACCAGGCCCAGGTAAATGCTAGAGCAAAGTAGCACATTCCTCTTGAT
>VZTV01111378.1:6822-38471 GCA_013400875.1 Anhinga rufa
CCACTGTTGCTGATGGGCTCAGCCTTGGCCAGTGGCGGGTCTGTCCTGGAGCTGGCTGGCCTTGGCTCTGTTGGACACAGAAGCAAAGGAAAACAAAAACATTTACCCTCTGCTTCCCATCAGCAAGCAATTTCCAGCCACTGCCTGGGAAGTAGGGCCTCAGTACTCCTAGCGGCTTGTCTGGAAGGCAAATGCCTTAATAATCAATGCCTCCTCCTCTCCTCCTCTTAGCTTTTATTGCTGAGCACAACTTCATGTGGCATGGAATATTGGCTGGGTCAGCTCCCCTGGCATGTTCCCTCCCAAACTCTTGCTCACCCTCAGTCTACTGGCCTTTGGAGAGGGTGTTGGAGGGACAGCCTTGATGCTGTGAGAGCGCTGCTCAGCAGTAGCCAAAACGAACTGGTGTGTTGTCAACACTGTTCTACTAGAAATACAAAGCACAGCACCATGAGGGCTGCTATGGGGAAGGTTAGCTCCATCCCAGCCAGACCCAATACAGGAAAGAACTAAAGTTTGATGGAAAACTTAAATTCCATCTAAAATTTCGATGGAAAAAGTTAGCAACCTCCCTATTCCTTCCTGGTTTTCCCTACCTAAAACACATAAAGTTTGTTTCTCATTCCAGGTAACTTTTGCTGCAGAAGCTACTCAAAGCTATAAATTGATTCTCAAAATGACATTCAGAGAAACACATTAGACTTTAAACTCTTTCTTTGCATGTCTGGTACTGTGATGGTGTTAATTTGTCTAAACTGGAAATTTACAAGGAATTTTAGAAAGGCTTTTGATTAACTATTTTCTACATACATGTAGATAAAAGTGTAGCATACCAATTTTTAAGCTAATAGATGAAAAAAAATCTGGATATTTGTCTACTGCTTGTGTTCAACTCTTAAGAAGGGAAAGAAGAAGCCCTTTTAGCAAAAAAGAAGGCATTGACTTGTGACATCAGCCAACTGAGAAAATTGTACGAAGGCTTAACGGCAAAGTTTCCTCAACTACGGTTTGAATACAAGTAAGATCTCAGTGTCATCCTAAAAGATGATTGAAAGTGCTTTTTGGGGCATTTTATGCGTGGCTTATGGGTCTTAGAGTGTTATTCTATCAGTTGCTTAGCTGTTGCTTTCCTTTTAGTGCCAGTGAATAATGACTATCTCACCTGCGATGCAAGTGAAGTGGGGACAGGGGAAGGCAAAAAACGTTAGCTGAATTAACGGGCAGCAGGGAAGGTGATACAGTCATTCTTAAATGATAGCCTTATCAAAGTCACTGGAATTTAAAGGTTTTGTATGATGGTGTTTGCAAGCCATAACTCAGCTTCAGTAGCTAAAACCATAGAATCCAAAGGTTTAAACTGCAAAAATATGTAATCATTACTTTTCAGAGTCCTGCCTGAGGACTGTGGGTAGACTTCCTCTGTGGAGGTCAACATGGTATCTGTCTCCACCAGTCTGTATCCCCAGTACCAATATGTATCCCCAGATTTATTTGCTTAGGTAATAATTAGTCTGAACATATTCCTATAGCTGTGCTAATAATAGGACCCATAGTAAAAATAAATTGAAAATTGTATGAACAAATTATACCACAATCAGGAAGGACATTCTTCTAATGACTTTGTAACTGACTATTGGGAAGTCTCTTGCCCTGAAGTATTTTAATTTAAACATTTTCTGTGGTTTTTTTCCTGATAGAATTGGAAACTTCTTATACCAACATAATAAGCAGTATGAGTTTTTAAATATAAATTTTTAAGACGTGTGGGAGAGAAACAAAAATGTAACTATCATAATTTAAATTTATTTTAAGATATCCAGAACGAGGTTGGAATCCAAACCGTGTAAAAGGCCCTGTTGTGTCTCTTATCACTGTAAAAGATCTATCCAAAGCAAAAGCCTTAGAAGCGGTGGCTGGAGGGAAACTCTGTAACATTATTGTGGACACAGAGGTATGTTTATTACTTTAATACAGAACTCTGTTGGGATGAGGTTGTGTGATTCAGGGTTAGCAAGTATGTGCATTGTTACGGAATGCTTAAGAGGTGGTTTGGACCCATGTACATGTTTAAATTAGGTCAAGAGAGTCGTGCATAGCTACTGGCAAGGATATATTCTTCTTGCCAGTGCCCTGTTGTCTTACTTTACAAAATCAGTTATGTATTCAGGTATGCTTTGTAACTCTTCTTGTTCAAGGATACTGGCAAAAAGGTTTTACAGAAGGGTGACCTAAAGCATCGATACACATTCATTCTACTAAACAAAATTTTGGCCAAGTGTGTTGGAAAGGACATTGTCAAGTTGGCCCAAACCTTGGTATGTAAATAGATACACTATTTACACTATTTTGCTTGTGTACCTTTTAATTTTGTTTCTTTGCTAAAAACATGGGCTTCTTAATGGCTATACTAATAAGAATGTTTATAGTGTTTGAGTGTATCGTGATTTTAATTTTTCCTTTGTATCCCTTCAGTTATGCAATGTGTAAATGGTTATTAATTATTCCACTTTTAACTAAAGTTATTTTAAAATGTAATGATGCTTTTAGAAAGTGGTTTTATCAAGAGACGACAGAAACTAACTTTGTAAAATCTTAAAATTTAAGGCATACTAATTGCATTTCATTTGATTTCTAGGTTGGCCATGTTAACTTGCTTGTAGCCCTTTCTCTCATTGAATATGAACCTGAACTGCAGAAAGCAATGGAATTTGTCTTTGGAACAGCCCTGATCTCTAATAACATGGATAATGCTAAAAAAGTGACCTTTGACAGAAGGATAAAGATAAGAACTGTTACGTTTGATGGAGATGTATTTGACCCCCAGGGCACTCTGCATGGAGGCAATTGCTGGTTTTATTCATATAATAACACTGTGTGTCTGTTGATTCATTTCTTGCTCTGCATGTTTTTTATAAAAATGAACGGTCATCTTTTTGTTTGGACATACACTGTGGATAATATGATCTGTTTGAGCAAAGATTTGTCAGTCTTGAGCTGAAATAAGATTGACTAGACTAAGAAAAAATTAATGGCAAACTATGTGCATAAAGTAGTTCAGATTTTAAATACTTAAATCTTATTTGGCTATATAATCCTCTTGGAAGGAGAAGTGCTTTCAATTCAAGCATTTTTTTGAAGTATTTACTAATTAATTTGAGGTAATTTCATACATTATGAAAAGTTAGTTGATTTCACAGGAAATGCAGGTGTAGTATTCAAAGTGTGCAGAACTAAATTCTATAACAGAGGAGGTAGTCTTTCTCCACTGAGAACTACTCTAACTTTAGCCTAGCTGCATCTCTGTTTTGTAACTAAAACAATCGTCAACCTGCATCATTATTAATATTCAGAATTTGCCAGTGGTGAATCCACGAGCCTAATTCCAATTACCTTGACTTTGCGCTTTTTTTTTTCACTGAACAGGTGCATCCTCACAGGCTGCACCAATATTGTCTAAACTTCAAGAAATTAAAGACATTTCAGTAGAACTCAAGACAAAGGAATCTGAACTTGAGGCTGTAGAGAGTGAGCTGGCAAGCTTGAAGACTGTTGCTGAAAAGTAAGGTTTGCCCTAGAAATAGTCTATCATTTCTCTTATGTGACTGAGTAAATGTAATTTAAAGAAGTATTTTTGGAGGGCATAGGGTCTGTTGAGAAGGTAATATGCAAAAAATTATTCCTTTCCTCCCTCTCCCCTTCCCCAGTTTAAGTTGTAAGTACAGCAATCAACAAGAAAATTTAGTTTTTAGACTAACACATGCATGAAAACTTTATTTTGGGTAATACAGGAAAAAAATGGCATACAATGATGTGTAATTGAAATCTCTTGAAATTTTCCAAAGTTTGATGAAGTCCACTAAAGAATGGAGCTCTTCCAGTCATATTTTGTAAGACCCATATAGAATTTCAGTTTGTGATAGCTCTTATTTCTCACCCAAGAAAATATAAAGACACTAAAGGGGAATTTCTGAGTGATACTGCTGTAAGGATTTAAATGAAATAATTTTAAGTAGATTTGATTTTCAGCTACTCAATTACTGAAGATCTTTTTAAAAGATGGAATATAAAAATGTTTAGTCAGTTCTGTAAAAATCCCATAAGGAGGTAGTGTTGTGTAATTTGCTATCTACCAGCTAAATTTATTTTTCAAATTGTTTTGAGTTGCAGTAGACTTCCAGAAATATGTCCAAAAGGAAGAAATTAGTTTTGCTTTTAG
Source organism: Anhinga rufa (assembly GCA_013400875.1). Classification (NCBI taxonomy): domain Eukaryota; kingdom Metazoa; phylum Chordata; class Aves; order Suliformes; family Anhingidae; genus Anhinga; species Anhinga rufa. The sequence continues at coordinate 11,039 of VZTV01111378.1, forward strand.
ATGTTTTTTCTTTAATGCTACAGCCTAGCATCTGTCAGGCTGCCAGTTGAAAACACATGAGCTCTAAATTGTCAAATTCCATGTGTTGCATTTGTTTGTTTTTAATATACCTTATCGGGTCTACATAACCAGGAGTTATATATGTAATTACTTACATACCTACAAACATCACAATTGCTATTAAAGTAATTATATCAGACTTTAGTGCATTTAAGCTTATTTGCCTTATAGTCATCATTGTATCTCTCATTATAATGGTAATATATAAGTATTTCCTTATCTACTGATTTCTATATGTACTTATTTCAACTTTGAAACTGAAGTGCTGGATGCCCTTCGTTATAGCAGTGTGTATCATTAATGTCTTCAAAGGTATTGGCAGCTGAAGCAGCAGTGGGAAATGAAGTCTGAAGAAGCAGAGCTGTTGCAATTGAAGCTTCATCAAAGTGCTTATCACAAAAAAGAGGAAGAGCTGCTTGCCCTGAAGAAAACCATTGGTGACAAATGTGTTCTTAATCTTTTAACTGATACATATGTAGATGTAATATTCTAGGCATGAGGTGATTTTAGGTAGCCATTTGGTTAATTACTTCTTGATCATGTGTTTGGCATATACTTGCCTCTGTCAAAAAAAAAAAGAAAAAAAGGCTTATTTTCATTAATTTTAATGACCAGTTATCTGTTTGGTGCCTTACCAATAGCTGGTGATAACAGCACACTCTCTTAGAGTAATCATTGAAATAGCTAACTTCAGTAACTAGGAAATGTATAACCACTCTTTTCTGTTAGAGCAAAGATGGATTTATTTCAGTTGGAGTTCAGGATGTAAATTTAAAGATAAGAGCAATGCCCAATCTCAGTACTCTACTTCTTGATTCAGCGGAGTGTGAAGAGACATTAAATAAAAGCAAAGAGGACCAAAAGAAAGCAGAAGATAAATACAGGGAATTAGAGAAGAAAATGAAAAATGAAAAAGCAGAATGTGAAAAAGAACTGAAAAATGCCCAGGACAAACTAGATGATGCCAAGAAAAACAGAGACACTTCAAGCAGAAAACTGAAGGAAAAGCAGCAGGTAAAACTTAACCTTTGTTGGCAGTTTCCTCAATATCAAGTGGTTGCAGTAATCAGAAAGTCTGATTCTCCTGAAGTTTTAATACTGTCAGTTTTGGAACTTAATATATTATTCTGTAGTCACTGACATAGAAATTGCTGATGGCATGTTTTTTGGTGAGAGTGCCCCCTTGCTGAAGAACAGGTAGTGTTAATCTTCTACAGCATTTACTACGTCAAACTGAATCTTAATTCTTTCCATTTAAGTCTAACTAATAAATATGAAAACATCTCTCTAAGGAAATCGCAGCTTTACTTCTGGAAGTTGAAGAGCTAAAACAAGAGCATGCCTCCCATGAAGAACAGATAGTGGCCACATCTAATGCAGTCAAATTCTGCCAGAAGGAAGTTAATGCTATGGCAGCTGAGGTGTCTAACACAAAGGTAAAAGTGAATTCTCTGTTTCATTATCTGTGTTGATGTTAATGAAGATATGATCCCCATAAGCTCAAAATTATAATGTGTATCTTGTTGTTGGGATTTTCTTGCCAGCACTCAATTATGTTTAGCCTAGGTAGTTGGTTTTTTTGGCTTCATTATGACATGTGAATTTCTTCTCCTTCCTTCTTGTGTCCTTCTAAAAACTGTCTACCACCAGCCTTTAAAAGAAGCTAATAAACGGCTGTTTGATTTGCTTTTCAGGAATCTGTAGAGAAATCACAGAAGGACCTGGCCAACCAAAAGGAAGTAATTATGTTACAGAATAAAGCAATTAAAGCCAAATCTGCAGAGATGCTAAAATACAAAGAACAAAATAATGAATTACAATTTAAGATGAAAACATTAGAACATAGTATCACTAACTGTCAAGAACAGATTGCTGGTGCTGCTGCCAAGGTATTTCAGAACTGTGCTTTCCTTGCATCTTCTGACCAAGAGTCATTATTTCCCTTGCCACATGCAAAGGAAACAGCCTTTTTTCTTAATAAGCACTGTCATATTTTCAGCTCTTGATGTGAAAGTTTTATTCCAGGAGGAGGGGGTGGAAATTGTAAATTGTAACAGAGCTTATCAGTATGGACTAATAGAGAGTAGATAACAGTGAGAAGGTGATCAATGAGAAGAACATTCTGATCGTACAGGCAAATTAAGTAACTAATTAAAGAAGCTAATCCAGGGATTCAGTGACAATGGTTTAGTCCAGATATAGAAAAACCGGTTCCAAGTAAGCGTGATGGGTATATGTGAAAGCTCCCTTAAAATCTTCGTTCATCTACAGTCTTGGAAGTCACATGAAGTATTGTAAAGGTACACACCTGTGCTGCATTGGGATAGAGGAATTAATGTTGTAGAGTAATTTCAGGATGTTGATTTTTTTTTTTTTAATTATTTTTCATTCACAGTTGAGAAGAGTTAAAATAAAAAAGCCTCAACATATCTTCTTGTTTACAGGTGACCAAAATGCTGAAAGAGTATGAATGGATAGCTTCAGAGAAACAGCTTTTTGGTCAGCCAAACACAGCCTATGACTTCAAAACTAGCAGTCTTGCAGAAGTACATCAGAAGCTGAAGAATTTGCAGGATATTAAACAGACATTGGGAAGCAAAGTGAACCTAAAAGCTATGAATATGCTTTCTGAGACAGAAGAGAGGGTAAAACATTCTGTGGTTTAACCTTTAAAGACTGGGCAGGTTGGGTATATGGTATTATACATAATGCAGCTGTATGTTTTCATAAGCTCTGTTTCTGAATACACTGAAAATAAAACTAAATCTTTGTGACATAGCAGGAAACCTTTTGTTAGATCTCTTACACTAATCTTACATTTTTGAACTATTCACTTGTGCACTAGTTTTCCAGGTTATGCATAATCTTAACTTTGGATGGTCATTTCATTCCTCCCTACCCAGTCCGTCCTAAGTTGGCAGCAGCAGGCATTAGGCAAGCTTTGTGGTATCCATCACAGTATCTGAGAATTACATACTTTACTAAAGGTTGCAGATCAAAAAACTGTTCATTTTCAAGCATGATAGCTTGAAGGGGTTCCAGGGTTGTCTTGAATTCGTCTGTATCTTGAGGCTATTCCAAGATTATCTCAAAACTGTCTGCTGGCTGACACTTCTACTGTTCTAGTATTGTTTCATGATGAGAAATGTTCTGTTCTTTGCATCAGCTTCCAGAAACATCCTTTTTTCTATGGAAAGGCAAATGAAGCATGATTAACTTGAAAGGGAAGTGCAGCTTTCAGAGTAATGTTGGTCTTTCCATATGCTGATTGCTGAAAATTCTAATGCTTTAATCTGCAAATAATATCCTAAAACTTAAATCCTGCGTACAGCTAAATGAATGCTTTGGATTTCAGTCTGGTGGCTAGTGGCTATTTCATAGTTACAAAAATGATAAAGTGAAATTTAAGATTAGCACAAAATGTATTTGAGTACAAAGTTCATTGAAATCAATCTTTTCTTCTCATTGCACCAGTACAATGAGGTACTGAAGAAAAAAAGAATTGTAGAGAACGACAGGGAAAAAATTCTTGCAGCTATTGAAGAGCTTGACCAGAAGAAAGATGAAGCTTTACAGATTGCTTGGAAAAAGGTATGACATTAGAAATCTAATCTTCACATTTTAGCAGAGGATCAGATTTATCTTAGATTACTGTTTTGCATATTTCCATGGAGGAAACAAAAATATATCTGTTTACAGAAGTAATCTCCCTCGCCTAGTATTTAAATTACGAAACAACAACTTCATTTATCGTGTTTCATCTCACTTTTGAGAATAAGAAATGAGTTCTCTGATAATTGTAAAGACGCAGTTAAATCTGCACAAGTACTGTACCATTCCCTTTTAGTGCCCACAAAAATTTAAGGAACGTTAAGCTACTGGCATGCTGAAATCATTGTATCTCACATAGAAGTTGGACAAAACAGTACTATAGTCTGGTTTTCTTTTTTGCTTAAATCAATATTTGACCAGAGTTAAAATCTTCTGGTTCTGTGAATCCCCATACAATGTGGAGCTGTGGACCTGGGCTACTGTTCCTGTCACTGATAGAATAGCTAGTACTGGAACAGAAGAGCAGCTGATGTATGTTTCTGTTGTCTAAGCACTCTGCCTTCTTACTAGTTTTCTCATGTCATGAACTATAACAAAAGTACAAAATTTTCTCTTTCCCTTTCTACATGGAAAGCTCTTGACACATTCTCTTCTGCTGTGCCAGGAAAACCTTGTACTTTTTGGCATTTGAGAAGATTGATTATATGTAAGATTAAATTGCTCACAAATGAATTATCAGTTTTAATTATTACTGCCCGTACTCAAGATATCACTGACAAAATGTTACCTTTTTAGTGCAAAATCTTGTTTGGCAAAAATTAGTGAATCATATTGAAAAGCATCATGGATGGTGGAATAGTTCTCAGATACATTCCTTGACCTAGGAAATTTCAATCTACATTTACAAAGTTGCATCCCATCCAATACCTGGACATTGCTTAAGTAATCCTGGGAAGAAAAGAAGTGGGGAGGATGCTGGTGTGTGCCTCTTACAGGGTGCTTATACTTTCAATAGTCCTTTATTTGGGAGAAATCACAATTTACCAGTTAATAAGCCTTAGGTAGGGCATAACCATTTCCCTGGCTGGTAGAATAAAGAAGCCTTCCAACACTTCTTTCATTTGATCCTTCTAAAATGCTTAGTATAAGGTGTCCTACATATATATATCCCTCAGTGTTGCTTCTCTTTTCAGTAGAGAGAAAATAAAAGATCCCATATGCTGATATTTTCTCACTCTCCTCTATGTGCTAATCTTCAAGACAGAAGAAGTCAGAGGGTTAAAATGGGCAAGATGTCTAGAGCTTAGTGCAGCTTACCGCTAAGTTTATAGCTGTTTGTGCTCTTGGTTCAAAGCATGCACATACATCTTTTTATGGTCTGACTTCTAGGTGAATGAAGACTTTGGTGCAATTTTCTCAACACTTCTACCAGGAGCCAAAGCTATGCTAGTACCCTGTAAAACCGAGAAAGTCTTGGATGGTCTGGAGTTCAGAGTTGCCTTAGGAAACACCTGGAAGGAAAACTTAATGGAACTTAGTGGAGGACAAAGGTTGATTAACTTTGTGGGGTTTTTGTTTGTTTTCCATTGCACTTGTGTATATAATTGATATGTCTAGCTAATTATAGTGCAGAAAAGCACTAGTCAAGTCAGGGACTCTGTCTCCTTCCAAACTGACTTAATATTGAAAGTGTTACTAATTCAGTTCAGATCAAAGGGGAATCTGACTTAGAACAATGTGTTACTTGGCATATGATAACCAACAAGATTTTACTTCATGGAAAAGTGATGGAAAATGAATTGTGGTGAGAAAACTGCATTTAACTCTGGGTAGTACTGAGGCACTGTTGAGTTAACGATTTGACCTTTGAGTTGTTATCTCTAAAATCTATATAGACAAATTCTCCCTGGTGTCAAAGTAATGTCATGGTGACAGTTTTCTTTGCCAATGGTTACAGCTACTGTGCGGGGTATGTCTAACGAAACTAACAAATTGAAAAGTAGAAACAGAATTTAGGAAGAGGCGAGACAGAGATAGAGAACTTTTTGAAGGACACTATTAGCCAAGATATTAGAGAACTTCAAGAACCGTATGTTGCAAAACAGCACTGCAAAACTTGGGGTTGAAAATAGGTAAAGCAACAGCATGACTTTAAATATCATCGCTCAACTAACCTGATCTGATAAAAGAGTGAGTAACACTTGCCTTTTCTGGCGGAAGGCTTCACATCTTGAAATCAGAAGTTGTGGCAAAGGCTGTCATTCTGTCTCTTCAGAACTCATAGCATGAATCTGCTTTTCAGAGAGCGTTTTGTTACTACCAAACAACTGTTTTCATAAGCCAAAGCCTCAAACCAAGAGGGTGAAATGTAGCTTTCTTGTTCTCTAGATCATTGGTGGCCTTGTCCTTGATCTTATCCATGCTTCTTTTCAAACCTGCCCCATTTTACATCTTGGATGAAGTGGATGCAGCCCTTGATCTCTCTCATACCCAGAACATTGGGCAGATGCTTAACGCTCACTTCAGACACTCCCAGGTATGATATTGAAACTATTCTGATGATCCATTTGTGCATGTCATTATTTTCAGAGGCAGTCTGCCACTGAGGAGTCTTGGCTGTTCAAGTGTTTTATTCCAGAGGTGTGCGTTGTATTTCTAAGTTGTTACAATTGGAAGTTACACTGATGATATGGCAACTGTGAAACTTCTAAGCATTACCTTTTAATGTAAGCTGTTGCTGCAGTGGCTAAAAACCAGGTAATAATAGGGAAGAATATCTGAGAATATCTATGATATGATCAATGTCAGGTGTGACCCACATCCTGAATTTTTTTTTTTTTGTTAGAGTTCTTTAACCTAAGCTTTAAAAATACTTTATTTTTGACCCTGTTGAAATAAGCCAGGCACTAGTGGAAAGAATCTCTGTATCACTGTGGCCTCTGCACACACAAAATCTGTAGAACTGAAGAAACTTAAAGCTCTGAGTGAAAGGCAGTACCTGTCTCTATTTGGGGGTAGGACATAACCTTTCCAAATTATGAGACAGAGGAGGGGAACATTTGTTACCAGTATTGTAAAATAATTTGGGCAATATCTTTAGACTGTGAAAGATCCTGCATTCTTACAGAATTCGTGGCAACATTTTTTATAGTGACTGATGTACAATGAACAGGTATTCGATGTTGTGGCCTGTATCCCAGGCCAAGCACTGGGCTACAGACAGAGCCATACAGCGTTAGCTGCAGAAAAGTGTCTGTCCCATGGGTGCACGTTAACCTGCGTAGCACATTCTGTTGGGTTTCAGTTACGTTTGGAATATTTTTTGAAAAGTCACCACCAAGATAACAGCCAAATAAAGTAAGAGGAATCCTCTTTTTAGAAGCATTTTCCAGTGTTGTTTAAAGTCTTTATTTGGATGGCAGCATTTACTTTAAGCTTTCTGGTTTGTTTTAGTTTATTGTGGTGTCCTTGAAGGATGGAATGTTTAGCAACGCGAATGTCCTCTACCAGACCATGTTTTTGGATGGTGTATCCACTGTTAAAAGATACAAACAGTGTCAAAGCCGAGGTGATAAAGCGGACCAACGAAGAAGCTCAGGAAGCACCCGAGAGCGACAAAGCAGGACCTGCAGAGCCGTAACCACTTCACGTGCAATAGCAACTCCTTAAGTGCTCTCTGTCCTCAGGCTGTAGCTAGGCCAGGAAGAAACTCTTTTAAGAATTCTTTTAGAAAGGAAAGTTAAATCTTGAAATATTCCTTTGTGTCTTAACTTTTGGCTTACATCCCCACCTCATTAAGAATTTAAATTCACAGGAGCCTGTTGCCTGTACTTTTAGGTAAACTGGCTGTTTTTATTCCTCTTGGTGTCATCCCTCTGTAAGCACTGACGCATAAAGATGCCTAAACAGTACCTCTGTAAGGTACTGAAGCCTTTGAGGAAAATCTCATTTGACTTGCAGCATTGATGGTATTCAGAAAACCTGTTGCAAAGTGTAAAGTCTTTTATCTGGTATTTGATAACAGGAGACAAAGTGGCATAGAATTTTCAAGCTACTAGAATTGTTTGTCAAGGAGCAAGGCAATCATCAACAGTTTTATCTCTCAAGTTATTTTTATACTTCTTGCAATATGCTGTACTGATATTTCTAATTAGTATCTTGGCCTATACAACCTGATTATGTGCTTTCCTGCTTAGCTGTTTTTATTGAACAGTGCCTACTCAGAATTAAACTCTTTTTCCATTTTTAATTTCCTGCTGTATTTCTCAAAATTTGATTATTTAATTCTGTAATCTAAACATTAGAGGTAAGAGAAAATCTATATATTTTAGACAAAACTCTCATCCTGATGTGTGGGTTCTGCTTCCCCCCGCCCCCTCCTCTATTTCCCTTGTCTTTCCTTACCAATGAACCCAAATAACGTTATCCAGCTGCCTTTGCTGGCCAGCAGTAATAATGTGTCTGCAGCTAGCGCTCAGAGGGCAGGAACTCGGCTTTGGTCATGGTGCCTCGGGGAAGGTCTCTGCTCACCACAGCAAGCTGGAGCGCGGGAAGGGGAGGCGGGCCCAGCGCCGCCAGCAGCAGGCTCTGTGTTTTGGGGGTGTACGGGCTGACAGCGCTGGTCTTGCCAGGTGATGCTTCAGCCAAGGGGTAGCTAACATCCATAAAGTTTGTATTTGCTTGCTCTCTTCTGCTTAGCTGATTTTTTTTCCTCTTTTTCTTCCTTTCAGAATACTATTTAGAAAAGTAAATTTAATTGAGGGTGGTTTAGGGGGGCAGTGAGGGGAAATGTGTCCCTGTCTGGAATAGTTTGGAAATGTTAGGTTCTTTAATATTATTTAAATACATTTTCAATCTTATGGCCTTATCTTCCATATATATGTATATATAATATATACATGGAACATAATTATACATGTATATTTTTTTTATATATATATATACAAACACACCTCGTAACCCTGCCTGGTTGCAAGAGACCAAGCTGTTGGCTTAAAACCCCACCTCACACAGTTCCTCCTAACTGGACAGTGTCTTCCATAACAGAGCTGCCTTCCGTCAGTGGGGGACCAAGTGGTGCAGGGTCAGGCGAGCGGTGCGAGGGCAGGCAGGTCACCGCAGAGCAGGACACAGCAGCATGCTTTGCATTTGGAAAATGGAAAATACTTGCTGTCAGAGAGGAAAAAAAAAAAAAACTACCACCAGTCACTGCAAAGAACAGGTCATGCAGCTTTTATTTAGTTTTGCCTTTTTGGTAAGCAGGAGGGTTTTCTTTCAGTCAGACCATTCACATACTTCGACAGTACAGATTGCAGTGAATTTGATGGAGATTTCGCAACATTAGAAAACTTATACATCCATTTAAGCGACAGCTTGTAAGTCAGAATGTGAGTGCTAGAGTCATGTCTGCGCACTGCACTCCAGGTATACAAAGCATTGCAGCAGCACAAGAAATGCCCGCGCCGGGCAAAGTACAGTGTGTTTTACATAGTGCAATCACTTTTAGAGGAAAAACTCTAGGAAGGCCACATCTATTTATTTAATTTTTTTTTAATCCTGTCATGTTTACAAATGCGAGGGGGATAGAAATCAAACCTCTGACTGAATTAGCTTTTATACAGGTAGGTTTTGTGTATAGGCACATGCTTTAGAGAGGAGCTCTGAATCTGTTCTGTAATCACGAGAAAGACATATTGCTTTGTGATTCAGAAAGTGTTGTACCATCTCTAACCTTCCTAACACTCTTGGCCGGAGTTGTTAATCCAGCTGTTTGTAGAGTTCCTAGAATACGCTCTTCCCTCTAGTGTAAATCCCCAATAGAGAAATTCAGGTTGCTATTGACAACGATTATAGTTAGTCTACTTAATGGCCGTTTGACCGTATTAGGCATTGCCTCTGAATACTCCACTCCACAGTGAAAACTCAAATTACCAGAGACGTGGAGGCTCTTGTTTTTCTGTTACTGTCACTCACCAATATGAAAAAAAAAACAAACCCAAGTCAGACAATGAACTGCTACAGCAAAGCATCACCAGTAATTATACATGTAATTCATCTAAAAAAAAAAAAAAGCAGCACTCATGACACCACATGTCATGGTAAGCAAGCTTTTAAAGATACTGCAAACTGATTTGCCCAGTAAAATTTTAAAATGTACACTGTGCTCAATAGTTCAAACTACACGTAAACGAAGAGCAGCTCCCTGCAACAAGGTGTAAATCATTATAGCACCAGCTCCCAGCACCAAGGAGTTGCCCACTGACCAGTTCTAGTGTACAATGCAGTAGTGCTCGCTGAGGTTTCTGCTACACGAGAGCCACAGTGGGACCGCTCTGCCCATTTCTTGCTGACATTTTCTTACCAGGTGTGCACAAATTGCATTCCTCCCTTCCCATGGACAGGAGGTCAGACAACGAGATTGTTACAGTACCAGGAAACACTGAATGGGAAATGGCACCTGAGGGAAAAGTAGGTACTGCATACCTGATTCTGAATAAATGCGTGTGGGGGAAACGTGACGTTATCTGAGCAATCCTTTCCCTAGCAGATCAAACCTGAAAGGAGCTGCAGACTGTAAGAAAAGAAACAAGCCTTCCTATGCTGAAAGCCATGGACATGATATTGCCCACACTAATGATTTTATTTCACCATCAGCAAAGCATTTATCCCCAAAAAGCTGTACACATACTGGTCAGATTACGGTGCAGTGCTAACTTTACACTATTAAAAGTCTGTTGCTATAGTGGTCAGGTTTGTCTCTTACTGGAGGAGGGCAAAAAAAGGAGACAGGCAGCATGGCCACATCATCATATAGCAATTTTACTCCACATTAATGCAGATAAAATCCTTCTCCTTAAGTGCAAATTAAGAGTATTTGCTAGAAATCAGCATGACTTGGGCTGCTGAGAAATGACAGATGATTCAGTTTCTTACAAATATTGACAAGTCTAAATCATTACAGGGTTTCCAAAGCAAGAACAGGGTTACCAACAGGAAGGGAATAAAACATTACCACTATTAAAAAAAAACGTGTCATTGCAAACTTCGAACACTCTTCAAAAACATATCTAGAAAAGATTGTTTTCCTTTTTTTTTTTTCCTGCAGCTGAGGAGTGTCCATGCAAAACAATTTTGAGAAGAGCAGTGTTCCACCGGGGCACCAACTTTGTCCCACACAGCTCAGTAAAGTGCTCTCTTGTGCATCCTTTGAGGAAAAAAGTTCTCATTTATGTTTGGGAGGCCGAGGTTGCTAGCTGGGCAAGGCATAGTCTCGGTCAATCCATGTTGAGGTCAGAGAAGGAGGAAGGAGCGAAGTTAACAGTACTCTGCCTTTCGTAACTCACAGACAAGAGGCTGCAAGGGAGGAGCAAGCAGGAGAAGCAGAGGTGGCTGTCGGACGAAACCCTGCCCCTGGGAAGCCACAGGAGTTTAACACAGGCTTCATCAGGGGAAGCATTTCATCCTTTATAGATTACAAACACTAGCTCTGCTGCAGAGTCCCAAAGATTTACTGTTTACCCACCAGGTAACAGATCTCCACATGCGACAAGTGAAAATCAAATATGCTTTTCACTTCCTGTGCTGGTGGTTTCTTAACAATTCCTTTGAAGGACAAAGGGGATCGGAGTAACATTCTTTTGCTGATTTAAAGAAAAAAAAAAGCATCTTGCCCTCAACATTTTTTATGTTGCACACTTTTGAACATTCTAGGGCAGACTGTTAGAGGTATTTACTAATAAAACAACTAACCATGAGCTTAAAAGGGTAAAAATAACTTTAAAGGGGAGAAGAATTTAAGGCATTTTTTATTTTGGCCAGGAATGATGCATGCTACAGGGTAATCTTCATTTTCCCACTTGGTTTTCAGACCACTGCACTTTTTTGTTTTTGTTTTACATGGCACTTAGTAGTTTGTGTTTTACAACTCAGTCAAGATTTTCAAGTGTTTTCTTCAATATAAATGCCTTCTCTTGTAGCTCAGGTCTGCTATCTGATGCCATTGTAGACAACGAACGAATGAGGTGCTCTCTGCTTTCTGGTGTCAGGCTTTCCCACTGCTGAGCTTCTGTGTAGATAAAGACAGACAGACACTGGACATAAATACCAGGATGCCAAAAAAAACCCAAAAGGCCACCTCCATCCACAGACAGGCTGAAAGAGTGACTGCTTCAGCATTTCACTCACAGTCTGTACTGCTCTTCCAGGAGGAGGCAAGTTTGGACACTCAGGTGCATGTGCCCACCTCCTGCACAGGGAGTCATGCCCATTTAGACTAGGCTTGATTGTCTAAGCCTGTAACATGTCAAAACAAGGGCCTGAAGAACCAAATGTTTCCCACTTCACAATTGCTTTGTGTAATATAAGAAGAATTTGGCTCAAATAAAGGAAACATGAAGTGTGTAACAGAAATCCAAAGGAAAGGTGCTACAGAACAATTACAGACACTACGACCTCAAGACCTAAGTTGGCTCATTCTCTGAAGTAAATTCTGCAAGGCTTAAACCCTAAATTAACAGTGACGAACTAAACTTGGCACTGGAAGAGTAAAAATTACTCTTCTGTGCAAAGAGAAGCTCTCCACTCTGTGGAGCTTCCACATAATGCAGAATCTGACTACACACTCAGTCCCATGTGCTCTCCCTGGGGCCCTCCTCGCTGGACATTTTCCTCACCCAAGGAGCATCCAGCAGTACTTGTAAGCAGTAAGACCTTGACTTTATCCACAGTTACTTCAATTCCTCTCCAAGTCTCCTGAGTCACCAAGCACAGAACTCCCAAGTCCCAGCCTCCCCAAAATCACCCCGTGCTGCAAGCAGAAGTAACGCCATCGCTCCAGGGTTCCAGACCACACAGCCAGGTGCCTTCTTTACCGAACAGCGGCTCTCCCAGGTGGCAAGCAAACAGTCTCACCTTGCAGTTTGGTGAGCAGCAGTTGTATCACAGACAAAGCTTCTGTTCTTATGGACGTGTAGCTTTTGTTTTCTAAGGGATTTAAAAAAACAAACAAAAAACTCCACAACCGCATTGAGAACCAAAGGCACGCTAACTGTACAAGGAGCAGTCACCACTGTGGTTTCCAGACCGCTCCTGTTAGCACTGCTCACTGAGCTCACTCGTGCTGGCAGTCTGTAGCACTCCCCAATTAGACGCATTTGACTGGCAGAAAGTGACCAGCTAGAGGCTGACAAGTTGACTAAACCTTGTGTTTTGCCTCTGCTATGACCACAGGGCTACTGTTCCTTACACATGTTGAAAGGGAACAACGCTAGCATAGCTGCAATGTGATCAGACAACTTCTGTGCATAACAGACTGTTCTGGTGAGTTGTAATGGCTATAAACCATCCGTATTTTAAAAAGTAGCATTAAGTGAGGGTACATAAACCCTATGCCATCAAGCACAAGCTTGTCACAAAAAGTTATTTGTTCTCTTGAGCTAAAATCTTGTTAAAGTCTCATTCCAGGAGGATTGATAGTTAAACTTTCCCCGAAGGGGTTTCTGGGTTGGCAGCTAGCTCTGAAGTACGTGCTGCCTTTAGGCATACCAGAAACAAGAGCCACATGCAGGTATGAGGGGATGTGGGACACCGTTACAGTCACAGGACAAGTGGGAATGCTACCAAAGTAATAGCCCCACAGCTTTCAACATTACATAGGTAGCACTTGTAACCCCACAGGCACTCTGCTTATGGAGAGCACAACCTGCCTCAAAGCCTTGGAGCTTCATGCACGGGCTGGCTGAGAAAATTTTGGGTCTCTCCAATGCATATACATCCAGGAAGTCTGAACTGTGGAAGAGAAAAACTCGTCTTTCATTAAATCATTAATAGCCTGATTAGGTGGGGTCCATCTTCTGCATGGAGAAAACTACTACATTTCCAATTTGCACTGCTGAGAGGTTGCACAGAATCTGCTGTCTGCCTCTCCCTCCCCTTTCAAAGCTCCCTTGCACCAGAGAATTTACTTCTCTGTGCACAGCACCCTGCATTGTACTGTCTTGAACAGCTCCTGCAACATCAGAATTATCACAGCACAGTGCACGGAAGGGCAAAATGTTATCTCTCACAGCTTGTGCTTATTCTGCACTTCCTCTACCAGCCAACTGTCAGAGGAGGAATTAACAAGCAATTCATCATCAACCACGAACTGGGAAAAGTCTATTTACCTAAAGAATGGGTGATAGACGAACAGGTTTCCAACAGTATTTCTGTCAAAGCCACAGGGTCTGAGTGCTCCTCCTCAAAGAGCATTAGCCTGTCAAATGCAAAAACACTGTCAGATACCCTGCATCACTGGGACAGAAGTCTGCTCAACTTCCTCTGAGAATCCAGTGTCATCCTCAATTTGAAGCAACAAAGAAAAGAAATATCATCAAAGTGGATGGCAGAAAGGAGAATTACCCTTGAAAGTAGGCATTCATGGCTTGTAGCACTCCAAGCTGCACTTTCCATGTGCTGAGTTTCAGACGGTCACACATTAACTTGCAAAACTCTTGGCGATAGCAACCTACAGAAAAATAAGGATGTCATTGTATTACCACAGGGAAAGGCAGGACGACACACTTCCGGCTCCCAGGTGTTCCTTGCGCTCCTCTCCCAGGTGACATCAAGCTAGTCACTGCATATGACCAAGTCAACATCCTGTAACAAGTGACACTGAAAATCTTCACCACACCAACACTCAGATTAACAAACACTGGGAGATAAACAGCTGCATTGCACATTCTGGCATGCTAATAAATGCAACCTGGTTTCTTTCAGATATACCCAGTTCCTCCACATTGTACCAGCTTTGACGCAAACATAAATGTGAGCAGCAGAACTAGGCTGCTTTTGATTAGGCAAGCCACCTCAGGCACCCTGCATGTCTCCACAAACTCAGAAGAGTTTGGTGAATTGAATTTAAGACAACAGTAAAGGAATTTCCCCAAGGATGGGCTACTCTGTGGGAAAGCTGTTGAGGCAGCTTTCTCACTGAAGATCTTGCAAGTTGCAGGCAGCAAGATCCTGCACCTCCTCAAAAGCCACCCCACTGCCCACATGATCTCAAGGTCCCTCCCTCCTCCCCCTTTTCATTTCAAGAGGAAACAGTTTGAGCCAAGAAAGTTCGCTCTGCAGACAATTAACTGACTTACGCTGTGTCTCCGGGTTCCTCGGCCAGGCTTTGCCCAGGGTCTCGAAGGCACAGATCAGGGACTCCATCTGTACCTCTTTCTCCCTCATGTCCTCGTCCTCGTCGTCATGCTTTGGAAAACCCGTGCCCATGCTCTCAAGAGAGTTCTGCGGAGGCCATGGGGGGAAGGTATGATCGACAGAGGGATGAGGGCAGGCTAGCCACACACTTCAGTGCAATTCAGTCTTCCCTCGCAGCCTGTGCACACCAGTCCTCGTCCCCAGTCAGTGCCTCCATACAGACGGAGCACAGGCCCCCTTGGCCACCGGTAGCTCTGGTGCTATCGGCAGCCTGCAGAAGCGCACAGCAGGCTCCGCGGCCTTGCATCCAAACATCTCCCTGTGCTATACGAGTCCCACTTGCAGAGCTGCGAAGCACTGCAGATACTAAACAGAAGCACTCTACACAGCTTCCTAGGAGTCTTTTGCTGCCGGTAGAACAGCCAGGAATTAACTTTTAATGCTGTGTTGGGGCAGTGCTGGACACCACAGAAAGGACTATGCCTAGAGAACAGTTGGGCTAATTCAGAATTTGGGCAGCACAGGTATAACCCCCCCAGGGCTCACCCACAGTCTGGTATTCAGCCCCACCAAGGATCTGGCTGAGTGTGGGGTATTCCTCACATCAGCAGCCTTCTGGGCAGAAGCCTGGTGTGTACGTAACAGCATCAGCCGGACTGTCACCACTTGGGTGTTTTGTTTTGAAAGAGGGAAAACTCAAGAAGCTGAACTGTCACCTTCTTTATCATGGGAAAGATGATATCTGCCAGCTCCTGGAACCGGTCTTCCTTTGTTGCCTGCAGCACCCCAGCTGCACAGCGCAATGCCACCATCTTATACTTTAGGTTCTCTTTCCGACATTCTTTCAGGACAGCCTGGACAACATCACTGACAGTGGGCTGGCCAGGCACTGACTTCTGCAGCTCTGCACTGAAACACATGGCACACAGAAACTATCAGACCCACATTAATCCCTTCCCAAATGCTGCCCTTCCCACAGATAGGAAGCAATTCCTGTGTCCAGGCACAGGGTTGCCTACCAACAGTTGTAACTGAAGTTACACTCTGGTGCTCTTCTTCGCTCTTACTCTCTCTGTTCTCCCTATTTTTCTTTCCTGTCTTTCCTCATATGCTTCCAATACTTTCCCCCCCTCACTCTTCTTCAACCTCTTCCTCTCTTTCCCCCTTTAAGGTGTCTCTCCTTTCCCTTAGTCTATTCTTTCTTCTTAGCAATTCTGGCCTCTCGACATCCTCTTCCCTGCCCTAAATCAACCATTTACCTCTGCAGGTCCCTCTGAAGCACCACTTGTCCCTCCCAGCTCTCACCAGTGACCCACATATTGACAAGTGGAGTGGAGAGAGACTCTTCACATACTGATGGGAGATCAAGTTTGTGTTCACAACTTTCTAAAGCCTCCTTAGCACCAGACAGGCAAAAAACAATGTGCAACAACCTCCTTTTTGAGATCCCAGATCCTGAGGGTACCACCTCTTTCAAGACACTTACCTGCACACAGAGATGACACTGGCAATGGCCTTTAACAGCTCCTCCTGCAACGAGTAAAACAAACACCACTAAGAAATGCTACGCAGCCAAACGGCACAGTGCTGCCACACAGGGGAAACCTTTGTACTCCACTGCAAGATGTAGTGGGGAAATAAACCTCCAACACCAGCCTAGAGAAGCAATGTCTGGCCCCTGCCTCTCCTGCTTTAGAGACTGCAGAGGACTTGGCTTTCCATCTGCATTCAACTGGCGGTGGAAAGGGGCCTTGCAGCGCCTCTGAACACAAGCTAGTACCCCTCAAGGCTAGAATACCATGCAGTGGAAGTAGTCTAAGTGGGAACTCAACTTCTAAAGCAATCTGAACTCCACCTACTTATCTTCCCTGTCATTTTGTATCTGCTAAATGGAGGGCAAAAGGTGGACTCCCTAAGCCAGAGTTCCTATGCATGCTGCTCTGCAGCACGGAACATTGCATTTCCTGGCTCGAGGGCCACACGCTGGTGCTCAAAGCGATCCATGAGGTGCTTTTTTACCTTCCCAGTCCAGGTTCTCCCTGGCAGGCCTTGCAGCAGTGCTGACAGCACTATTCCCAGATGCGGCGGTACAAGGGAGCTTGTCTGTTTGGCAATTGATGCCATGGCAGCTGCTCCCTGGGCTTTCATCTTCCAGGACTGGGACTGCAGAGCCTTCTGGGTGATGGTGATCAACTCCTGCATATACAGTCTGATGCCACCCTGAGTACCTGCACATCAGACAGAGAAAAACTGTAATTTTGCCACAAAAAGCAAAACAAAAAATTATATTATCTTTAAAAAAAAAGAAAAAAAGGCAGTTACAGATTTATCTCTCTTTTTTTTTGGCCATGAAACGTATCAGCAAGACCTACTTCAGGCAAAGGGGTGACTGAAGATGAGTTCTGTTTTCTAGGTGCTTCCAAAGAAAATCTTTAGCATATATCTAGACAAAGAGCTCATCTCAGTAGTTTCATGGAGCAGGCACTAGACATTGTGTTAGCCTGTTTCTAAGGAACAGAAATCTTTTTTTTTCTTTCTTTGAAAGAACAGGTCACTGGAAAATATATTTGCAGGTCCTTTCCCAAACTCCAGAAAAGTAATCTGGTGACTGAGGGACCAGATCCAAAATCAGGTCAGACAAGGAGCCAGCAAAACCATTTCACCATGTATCCAGATCTTCCTCTACAGACAGAAAGCATGGCAAAAAAGCCCTTCCATAGCACAGACTCATTAACTGAAAGCTTTTACCACTCTTAATGCAACTTACCAGGTACATTTTCCTGCCAAACTTCAGTCCACAGAGTAGAATTCTCTTTCTCTCCTTTCTCTTCATCGGGAACCTCGTGCATGCCAAGAAAAGCCAATGGCAGCACGTGTCTGGCATGGTTCTTCACTACGTCTGGGCTGTAGCGTCCCATAGCATGCACAGTTAAAGCACAGCCTGTTCTGTAAACTGGCTCTGAAGGAGCAAAACAATCACACATTATGACTGGAAAGCAGGATTTTCCTTTAACAGCTTGGTCTGCCTCTTGGGAAGCAGAATGAATGCACTATATTGTATAATGATGCATGGGCATTATTCAGCCAGTAAAACCAAACATCACAATATAGAAATGTTTCTTTACGAGCTTTTGCTATCACTGGGAACTTTTTCTGCACAGCATCTATAATTCAACACACTTGCTCAAAAGCAACACACCTTCCTTCTCCATGTACCAACTGCTGAGTTTGTGCAACAGCTTCTCAGTGCTACTGTCCCGGGAAGTCTGTAACATGGAAGAAACTCAAATCACTCAAACACTTCAAAAAAACCCAATAGCAAAAAGCAAAACAAAACCTAAAATCATCTCAAACCCAACTCACCCGGACTAGATGCCCCATAGCGAAGGCAAAAGACTTCTGTACCACACTGTTGCGATCAGTCAGGCCACTAAGTAAAGCAGTCATAAGTTTGCCTGTTGGAAGAGACTTCGCTTTATCAGAAGCATCATATTTTATTGCTGTGGCAAGAATTACAATACCCTGCATTTCATGAGGTTGTCTGTATTTATGCATTTTTCCTCATCACATGTTTGCAGGGTTATAGGCCTGTCTGGTCCTTATGTTTAAACAAGTGCACAGTATAACACAGCAAGGCTCAGGAGAAGCTACTGTTTTGCCAGACTCAGCCTGCACTCCTTGACTTGATAACGTTCCCATACGTGACACCCCAGCTGATCATGCTTGATTTCTATTTTGCAACAGAAAGCTGATCTTCTTTCTACTATCAAATCACAATAAACTGTAAAGAGCCTAAGACCCAAGGAAGCAAAGTCCCTGTTTATGGTCCTCCCAGATCTCAAGTTGAAGGAACAAGTGCTTATTGACAGTGCTGTGCTAACATAGGCATTGTTAGTCTGCTCCAAGAAAGTCTAGAGATATTTCCGCCTGTTCCTGCTGGGCACTAGGGAATTCCCTCAACTCCTTCCTCTGCCTCTTCCAACATAGGTTTTTAACATCCCCAGGACCTACCCCCAGCATGCCAATCTCATAACACAAGGCAACTTCAAATGGCTCTCTGAGGAAGATCGGCAGGTAAAGACCATTCTTGTGATAAAATCAAGGGTGATAAGGAGGAAATGCTATCTACAGAACAGCAACAAAAAGCACCTTTGGAATGTGACACTAGGAATGAACCTTACCTGAATAAGGTGTTAAGTCCTGAGGACATTGTGTGGTTAAGGACACTATTACACTGGCACAGCCTCCCTGGAAGATTGCAAGGGAAAACAAAGGTAAGATAAAACAGTATCAGCCCCTGGTTATTACTGTTAATACTTGCTGTGGTGCTATATGCACTTGTATGACGTGATCTTGGCCCACTGATCCTCTGCCCTGATAAGCCGGGAGCCAAGAGTAGAAGCAGAAAAGCAGTTTGTAACAAAGGAATGACAAGAATTGAATTAGGAAGTGAAAAAGTTACCAGGACCCACACTCAGGATAATGGTCCTGGGAGATTTACAGCTATCAGGGACAAACTTCTGTACTCAGGTGTCACAGAGCACAACAGCCATGTAGCCCAGGGGAGGTTAAGGCAGCACATGTTCAGAAAATCACAAGTAATGTAGATGGATTGAGACTCAGATGTAAAATGAATGACTCCAGTATGAATGAGTCCAAACTGTACTCTAAAAGAGTTAGTCAAAAGAACGGCATTTACATTGACATTACACTGTGTTCCCCTTCTCCATTTCCGAACAAACTACTGAAATCATAGACGTACCTTTGTGCCAAGGCCTACTCCACTTTTGATCAGTTCACACAGCCGAGGAACCAGCTCACCCAAGACAGACACATCCAAATACTGCAAGCTCTAGGGAAAGGCAAGGGATAGGGCAGGGAAGAAAAAAAAAAAAANATGGTGGCAGACTTAAGCTGGTCTACTTTCAGCTGAAGCCTGCCTTGGTTCTGCAGGCTGGTCTTCAGCTGAACTGTAAGAGTTTGCTGCGTGGTGGGAAAAAGGCACCACAAAGTGGCTTCCACCACATACAGATTCTCTTGCCCTACTTCTTTGCTGAGCTGACCCTGCTAAAACTATCATTTGCTGTAACTGATGTACTCCTGCAGTCCAACTGTTTAGAAAGCTGAAAGTAACACACTAGCAAGAACTCCTTCTGGGGAGGGAAGGGATGCAAAGGTGTGCATATCTTAGGACAAAACCCAGCATTCCCCCCAACTGTCTGAAACCCTGACGCAGTAACATATCCAAACTAGGCAATGAAATTAAACTAGTCAAGACAGTTTTTAAACAGGTCAAGATAAACAAGTTGAATAAATTACATAAAAGGTACAAGAGGGATGTTATTGGTATCATTTCTGATCTCCTACGCCTAAAATGCCACCAGGCAAAACAGAAAGCTTCACGTTTCCAGCACTCTGTGTAGCACGCTGTCTGCTGAGGGGAGGATCCATCCTCTAGCATATTCAAGGATCATATACTAACTGAAAGTAACCCCCTCTGAGCTTCAGAATTCAGATCTGCTGTCACTGCCCCCTCCTGCACTGGTATGGTGAAGAGAATAATCCATTAAATACCATCCAAGGATATAATCTCCCAGCCAACCACAGAATATAGAGGAATAGAGAGAAGGTTGCTCATAATCTAGGACATCTTCACGATACCCCAGGGAAGCCATACTATCTCTCCCCTCCCCTAGGGAATGCCAAGCGTTGATCAGGGCAGCACAACCGTCCTCCCAGGGCTGGCAGGGGAGAGGCATGGCCTGGAGGAGGGACAGCAGCAGCTGCTGCAGCCTGCCTGGTGAGCACTCTTTTACAGGGAGCCTTTCATCCCCAGCAGCTTTACACACTATTTATAGAGAGTGCTCCACCTGACACCAAAATGCAGCTCCACATGCTGTCATGTACTGGAGGGCTTGCTGTTGTTTCTTTTCCATAAGTGCAGGAAACAAAGAACAGCTCTGGTGGCTATGCTTTTCCTGAAACTTGCTCAGCACTCACACCCCCTACCTGCTCACATGCTACTGCCTGTGAGCAGTGCCTGAGCAGAAAAGAGGGGCCTTTTATTTGGGAAGAGACAGGCTCTTACAGAGGGCAGGGAGCTCTGCCAAGGCAGATGCCACAGCGTCTGGGCACAAGCAACTCCTCCTCCAGCAGCAGGAAACTATGGTGCCAAACTCCAGCTGCTGACAGCGCTTTCAGTGATAACACATTTTCTCCAAACATCTCCACCATCAAAGCACTAGCAAGGCCCAGGCAGAGATATCTAAGGCACCACGAGGCAAAGTCTGGACAGCATTTGTGCCTTAAGAACAATGACTATCATCAGTTGGAGGCCCAGGTGAGAAGCTGATTGTGGATTGTGGGCCACAGATGAAGAGAAATGGCAGCTAGCATAATCCAGAACCAGCTGAGCTCCCATCCAAAGAAAAGCACTTGAAAGACACCCTCTTCATCAAGGCAGGCAGGTCTTCGGGTGGAGAAACAATCCATCCAACTCCAAATGGAGGAGCCAAGGTTATTTACAACGGATCTGAGGAGCAAGCCGTGGCAACAGGATGAGAGAAGTCAGTACATGAAGAAGGTGGACAGACATCCACATGGAGATGTGAAAATAAAATGAACCCTGAAGAGGTATTCTGTAAGGCTCCCACTTCAACCGCTATTCTTCTCCTGCAACATACCTTATATACCTTGCACTGGAACCCTTCTGAATCAAGTACTTACCATGTTAATGGTTTCCATCATGGGAGATGACTTGACAGCACTAAGTCTGGCACTATCCATTGCAGTCTTAAAAAAAAAGGAAAAAACGAAAACCAAGTGTAAACTCAACATGAAAACGGTGGAAAGGGCAACATCAGCTATAACTCAAACCAAAATCCATGTCAGATGCATACAGACAGAAAGTAATTATGTCTACAGACTACGAATGTCTCCCTTTCAGAGGCAGACAGATGTTCTAGCTGGAGCACAGGAGACAAACCATGCAATCCTGACATCACGGAAACAAAACAAAACAACAACAAAAAAAGGGGCTGGGGGTGGGAAAGGAACCTGTGCCTGGGAGGTGTGATGTTGNGTTTGCAAAGGGCAGAGTTTGACCCCTTTCCCTCCCCACAATGAAATTAGCTAAATTTACTTCTGAAGAGTGAGTTTCAGTCACTTTCCCAGAAGACTGCTACTGATTAGTATGGTTCTTTGAGAGAGATTAAAGGACACAATGCTGACAACATCCACCTCCAGCCCATAGTGCTATGGCACACCTTCTAATTTATGTTGTAAATCCTGCAGTTAATCCCCTGGGAAAAACAGCAGCAAAGTTTGACAGTAGAGGTGCATTCCAGATAATTCTCTTCACCTCTCTCTTCACCTGTTTCACAATTGTACATGGAGCTGAAGTGAAATTTAACAACAATTCTTACTAAGATCGTTCTTCACTTTCTGAAATATGTGGTGATCTAGTGAATAAAAAGAACCCCAACCCTTCAAAAAACCCCCCACATTTGTCCAGCCATATTCCCTTGACCCAACTTTTTTTAGTAACTTATTAGCTATTTCTCTTTGCATCTTTGAACACCTCTCAAGCAAATCTGCTATTTTTCTGTTCACTGAATTAAGCTTAAATCTTTGTTATCTCTTTTCTGTTGATACTTTTCCATTATAATTGCACTTACTTTCTCCTGATCTGTTGCACAAAGACTGAGATAATTGAGGACTTGAGGCTCCAGCACACTCAAGGATTCCAGCAGGGCTGGGATAAGTTTTGGTGCGTGAGGTTTCAGCATAGACCCAGCACTTTTACTGATCTTCACAAGAGTGTTAATGCTGGAAAAAGATCAAAGGGAAGGTCAACAGAGAAACACACAGACTTAGCTGAAAAACCTCTCTGGTCTACTCTAATCCAGTACCAACAAAAAGGCCAATCCAAATCTCAGATATGGCAATATAAATCTACCTGCAAACAAAAATCTGTGTATTTTTCTGCTTCAGCAAAATCATACCCCAGCCCTGAGCTTTCAACCAATGCTATGCTTTGCACAGGGACTGCTTACTTTGGCCAGGGTATCACAAAGGGAATTGGCAAAGAGGCAATACTACAGACAGATGTAGTAATAAATAACACATCTTCGTGTTTTAAAGAAACCGTGCAAAGTCACCCCAGAGACATCCATTGTCTCTGCCCAAGAAAAAACAAATCACAATGATCTGTTCAAATTCCATTTGTCAGTTTCAGCCTGACCACATCTCTCAGGCTGCATTTCGACAAAGGGTTTTTGTATCTTCAACAGGATGAAAAAATGCAAGAAATATTTACTATAATTTGTTAGGAGCTTTCTAACTTTCCTGGATAATCGTGTTCAATAACATAAAATTATTTTTGTAAAGATCAGATACACTCCAGGTCTGAATTTTCCAGCTTTTCTGTCCTTCAAGCAAATGAAGTAATAAACAAGGTTACAAAGTGACAAGCATATGAAGCCCCTACACATCAAGGGACATAAAATCATTACATGACATAAAATACATTTGAACAACGTGACTGAATGCAGTCACCTCTGGGATGTGAACTGTCATTACTCACAACCAGTCATGAAATAAGACCTGGCTGTTTCAAGAACTACCATGGGATTTTTTTTGTTTACAAGCAGAAGAGATAGGCCAGTCCTGAAGGACAGCCTCAGGCAAAGCAAACTGCTTGCGGATCAGTTTGCCAGTTGTACAGGGAGAAAAGAACTTCCTGCTGGGAACTGAATCTGGGCATTTGCAGAGAGGCCAGATACTCCCAAAAGATAGGTAGAGTTCCTGGGGCTGCTGTGTGAACTCAGTGAGAAAAGGACTCAGCAGGAAGGCTGTTTTGGGGAGAAACTTGACAATTCAAACACAAAGAACATTCTGCAACTCAGGTGAAAATAAGCTGGGTCTATTTGGGACAAATCATGACCCGTCCCCCTGGGAACTCACATGATGGAAAACTAACCTGAGAGATCGGACTTCAGCAACTGTGCTTACTATTCCTTTGTCTAGGAGGCAAGGGAGCAATACAGCTATCGTCTTCTGACCAGCTGCTCCTTTAGAGGGATCACACATTTTCACACAGACCTGGGGACAACCAAGAGGCAGTGCTGCAAGCATGTACAAACCTCCTGCTCAAATTACATTAAAGCACATTCTCCGTCAGACAGAAGAAGCCAAAAGCAATTGGAGCAACCGCTCACAACCAAACCCCTGCTCTTTTACACCTTCATTCTCCTTACCAGGAGGTACTGAAGCCCCAAGCCACATCCCTGCAAGGAGTTTTGGCTACAGTCAGCTTCCAGAAAAGGTAAATTCAGTGCCTAGCAGGCCTTGATCTGCAGCTGGATGAAGAGATGGGCCAAATGACCTCTCAGTTGAGGGACAGCCTATCTCAAGCAGCATGGATTCAACCATTCCACGAGGCAGAGCAGCAAGTCCCAGATCAGAACTGACACTGCAATTGCAACTACATTTTGGGACCAGATTACCACTTGTGCCATTGACATGTCATGCTGTATTCATTGTGAAGGTTGTGATTTCAAGCACAGCTCTTAAGATCCAGTTCCCATTCCATCTATGTGACTTTTTTAGAGGAATAGCAAACAAAATATTAAGTGATATGCATACACCCAAAAAATCTTGTGTCAGTAACAGCACCAGAGAGTGAAATCCAGACTGGATTATTTTGTTTCACACCAGTGAGGTTCCACTGGGCTTGGTCAGCTGTTGAAGTTACAGGAAGTTTCCTTAAATCCCACCCCCAAGTGGGGAAATAAAGGACATCAGAGGAAAAAAACCAGTTCATTATATCCCTGCTTTGGCTGTATAGAACTTAACACTGCATTATCCTCAAGCAGCAGAACTTCACCAGCATCAACAAAAGTACAGAAGAGTATGTGGTCAAGCTGTTCTGTTTATCACAACTGTACCTTATACTAGAGATCTTTTCAAGACAACAGCCTATGGTAAACAGGTCACTCCTGCAGATATGATAGTAAATGATTATCTGACATCAAAACCATACACGTCTCCACGTGCAAATGACAAAAGTAGAGTTTTACCTTGCTTAAGGTTTTTAGGGCTAGTTCTGCTGCCTTTCGCACAGTCTCCTAAAAAAGAAGTCAACAATCCATTGTTACTATTTTAAAATCTTCTATAGAATGATTCATATTAAGTATAACACTAACACTGACAGGACTATATTCATGTCTAATACTTAATATAACATCTTTCAAAGAAATTTCGGCTTTGGTCCATCTGAGTATCTCGTCTACTCAATGAAAAATACATTAACAATCCTGCCTGACACTGCCAGGTTCTCTGTACTTCTGTTCACATTTGTCTCTGTAACATTATTTTATTGGTTGTCCTTTCCAAAACAAACAAACAAACAAAAAAACCCACCCCAAAAAACAAACAAACAAAAAAACCCACCCCAAAAAACAAACAAAAACCCCACACGAACCCCCCCAAAAAACAACAGAACCTTCTACTTCAAAAAAGAAGTATACAGTGCTTTGCATATGCTTTACCCCCTCCTCAATATAATGCTTGTTGCTCAGTGATGCTTTATTCAACTGAATCTCTAGAACTAGAGAAAGATGGACTAAAAGCAAACAGTAAAATTAGTGCTGCTCTGGTGCCACATGACACCACTGACAACTAGACTCTTTAAACTTCACTTGTATTGATAAATTAAGCAGTATCTAGCAATATTCCTGGGTACTGAAACACAATCACCTGGACTGGTAATGTCTTGGGGCGTTCTTGGAAAAAATGTGTTCTCCCACAAGTAGATCTTCCCAAACCATTTCCATATAAAATTCAGGAATTAGATCCTTCCCAAAAGGCAGCTTGCAGGCAGTTGCTTTGTTTTGGAGGTTAATATAGCTCATTAGCACTGAGGCAAAACTGCTCAAAACTTCAAGCTGAAGTTCAGAACATTTCTGAACACACTAAATCTACTAGTATGAAAGCAACTTCCTGGTACATGGTACACTTTGGAAAACAGCTCGGCCTTGCTTAAGCTTGAGCAGAGAAGTCAGGATCCAGAGAGAACATAGGTCAAACCTGGGAGGACCCAAGGACTCTTGGCTTCATATATGCAAGACATTTAAGCATACAAGCAGCCCAAAATAAATGTTTCTATACTTGAGAGTTAAGCAAATACTTAGGAATTCTTTTCTATCCAGGAAAAATGCTGAACCATCAAGAGTAAGCACAGTAGGAATGAAAACCAACACTCAAAAACATGAGAAACATACATAAAGGATTTCCAAGGCAGCATGGAAACTTTAACTGCAAGGGGCCTGAAATTCTAGTCTGCTTAATACCCAAAATTCCCATTTGCTTCAACTTGACTTCTCAGAAAATCTCTCTTTAAACATCTCGGAGCTTGATCACTGTACTTTCTGTTGAAGGTTCCTGTTAAATTATCAGTGCTATTACCTTAATGTCATCTTGCACTCTGAATAGGATTTCCCAGATGTCTGGAAGCTTGTCTATAATGTCATCCAAAGGTCTTCCTCTTAGTAAGTCGTTCAGTGCCAGACAGCTGCAAACAAGAAATTTTATTTCCTTCAAGTAGTGTACTTATTTGATATAGGTGTATATAGATATGTTTGTCAATGTAAGTAAATGGTTAAAAAAACAGAGAACTGTTTCACATTCCTTATTTTCCCAAACTCTCAATCTACTCAGTCATAAGAGTATCTCCTTTAGCAGACAAAAATGTGTTCAGCCAGTCAGGTGAAATCTGAAACAGGTGACAGCAAGCGAGAAAGACTGCTGTGGTGAAAATTGCTATTGCTAACATTTTAGTTATGAAATTGTTTCAGATTTATTTTCTGGAAGTATAGGATAAGAACAAAACAAAATAGTCTAAAGTCTGGAACTGAAATTAAAATGGATGTTTTCAATACAGCATAACTACAAACCATTATAAACAAACAGCAGTTTATTAACAATGCTATACTGACTGGCATCCTGCTGCCAAGCATGTATATAGCCAGACTACCAAGATTCCTAACATTAAGCAATATTTCAGGTCCAAGGGTAGGTAAGAACTTTGTGACCAGAAACTCCTCCTTCAGAGAACGTTGTTTAGTATCATGCTCAAGCTACATGCCATAAAAAATTTCAGGCTCAATGAAGCAAATAACTTCAAGATTGTATCACACTTCAAGTGCAGACTACAAGACTGGGCTCTATCCTGACGAAAGGATGTGTCCTCCTTCCCCCCTCAACTTTTTCAGGTTAACAAGTACATGGTGAAAAAGAGAAAGAGGAGAGTTAAAAAAAAATCTGTTACTTTTCCTAGCAATACCTGGATTCCCTGATCCTCCACAGATTGCTGGTTAGGTTACTGATCAAATCCTCAAGAATTTCCTTCATGTACTTATCAACCTATTATTAAAAAAAGGAAAAATCATGAAACAAGCATGGACCACCTGCTTCGGGGCTTAAAGCTGTGACAGAGACGAGAAAAGAGGAAAGTCCCTCAGTCCTTTATCAGCTGAACTGTTTAGATACAGCACCAAATATGTATTTACAGGAGAAGCAGTTGTGCTTTGATGAAGGATCAGAGCAAATGATTTCATGCTAAGATCAGCTT
>VZTV01111379.1:0-10214 GCA_013400875.1 Anhinga rufa
CTTTTCTTTTTTTCCTTCTGTCCCTGAGAATGTTCTTTTTAGCAGAAACACCCCATCTTTCTTTCATATTGACATTATGGCAAATAGACATGTTTAGTGATGTAAAAATAAAATGAGATGCTGTAGCACTGAAGTAATTAGAATGACTGTTTCATTTCCATGTGTATTAGAAAGATGACTGTAAAGACCCCTTACTCATTTGAGATAGCTACCTCACAACATGGCATCTACTGTGAAACACAAGGCGTAGTTCAATGTGACAAAAATAATGCAACGCACTCATAGTTGCTGTAAATAAAAATTGTATGTAACCGGTAAGAAACTGGAATCAGATTGCATGCACAGCAGTATGAAAAACAGAATTTTGCATTTTAAAACTCAAAATTCAAAGTGCCAAAGAATGAACCAAGACCCAGTAAGCTGTAAGATGGACAGTGGCGTATACCTTCCACACAGAGGCTGGAGGAGTTACAAGCATGCTGGACAACAGGATCAGAATTCAAAACCATCTTGAAAATTGGTGAGGTGGTCTGGAATCAGTGATAGAAAACGGAATGAAGGCAGGTTGACAGTGCTCTGTTGCACAGGAACAAGATCCAGTGCAGAAATGCAAGATGGGAAGTAACTGGATAGCAAATATTAGAGAACAGAACTTGGAGATTACAAGGGACCAGAAAGACTTATCAGCAGTAGGATGTATTAGGAAGGTTGCAAACGTGTAAGGCAAGGATGAGCCTGTTCTGTTCTGCTTGCTGCTGGCGAAGCTTCAGTGGCGCACAGTTATGTAGGGCAGTTTTAGACAGGAGTAAAGAAACTGGAAAGATCTGGAGGGAAAAAAACCCAAATATATTAAATCTTTCCTTATATTTCATGTTTTTAAGCTTATGGTAGCTGACTGGCAACAGTTTCCTGCTGTGTAAAAAGATATTATATGGACACCATATCCAAGAATAACAGCTTAATTTGTAGAAAAGGATAACTTTGGCTGAATATGAAGAAGAGTCTAGGTCGATCAATAAGGCGTTGTGGAATGACCTTTGTGGCCGACGGTGAGCCACAGGGCTGCCCTTTCTCTGCGGGTTTCTTATCTTGTGCTCTAGACCCAGTGCTCCAGAGATGGCAGTTTTCAGATATTGTGAAGGAAAACAGGTTATTTCTCAGCGTGAGGAAAAGGGGGAAAAAAAGGTGGGAAAACTCAGGCGGAGGCATAGACAGAAGTCTGGATACGTGTGAGGAAGCAGCAGCAGAGAATGTGGGACAAAGGAGAAAGCTGGTAAGAGGCCAGCAACATGAGGCAACTGAGGGACCAGAAAGTGAAAAAGTGATGGAAAACAGCAAGAAGTGGGAGCAGGCAGACCTGGGAACCTCTAGTTCTAAGCAGACATTCTGCTCCTCTGCATGAAGATGGTGCTAGGTGTTCTCAGCCCTCTTATTTCTTACCTATCTGCAAAGAAGCGCAATATAGCATTTGATTTCTCATCTGCAAACCAAAGCTGTCTCCTTTTCTGCTGAATGCCAATGAAAAATATTAATTCTTGTTGCTAGGACAATTCACCATATCAGATCTGATGTCAAATATGATGATTTTCACAGTCCATGTAGCAAACATCCTTCAACTTGTTGGCAAGCCCATTTATTTGGGAAGGAGCAGTGACAGCGATGGATTCAGCTGACACCCTGGTTTCCTGCTGTTCCTGATTCAAGCACTGGGGCAGAACAGGAGGTGAAATGCTTGTAACTGGGGTACTGACACCTCTGTCCTGCGCTGCGGTGACACAGTGCCACTAACCCTCGATGTGCCTCTGAACTCGTTACTGACCCCAGATGACAAGAGAAAAGCTTTGCACGTCCTTCATTAAGACCCAGAGTGGAAGCTGTGGGTTGCTGCATGTTATAAACCCAGATCTGAGGTGTCTTGCTTCCACTAGAAGTTACCTTGTTCCGAGAGGTCTAACAGGGAACTGGGTGGGCGACCCCAATAACCTAATCTGAGAAATGGAGCTTCCCAGCTGGCTGCTCCTGGTTTTTTGTTCTTTAGATAAAAATGACATTGTAATATTTTTAAATTATTTTCACTTAATTGCCTCATTTCCCTCATAATTACTTAGCAATTCATTAATTTCCCTCATAAAATCATCTCATTTCTACCTGCCTTTGCCTTCAAATTCTGTCCTCGTCACCCCATAGAATTAAAAATTTAACAAGGTAAAGTAGTTTTGAAAATAAGATTGTATTTGTGCTAATAGGCAGAGAGATTGACTTGAAGACTGCACCTTGACCCTGAACTCCTGGGAGGAAAAGTGCATTGTACTAACTGGACAACCACACTATCAGTTGTCTGGAAGGAATCGTATCTTCATCTTTAAATGAACAGGTGCATTTCACCTTCTTCATTTATTCTTGACTTTATACAGGCACATTTCTGCTAGTTTTCACGGCAGCAGCTGCTTTTGTTATTCACGGTATAATTTCTGTGAAACTTCTACAGTTTATCAGTTAATAAGGACTCTTATCAGAACCTAGAGAGCAAGTATGCTAGGCACTTCAAGCTGAACAGAAGCTATGCAACCATTTTTATTTCAAGTAAACAGCTGTCATTAGCTACTATCTTCTGCGGAAATAATAATCTACATCACCACAAACTGAAAACTGATCCCTAAATACATACTTTCACCACATCCATGTTTTCTGTGTGTGAATTCCACTGAAAACCTAATTCTGATTTGTGTTAAAAACGTGGCACGTTTTTTTCAAGAGGTACCCACTCATGGTTTGATACAAGCTTTGCAGCATCCACCTGTGATATGTAAATGTTTCTAATGCAGTCGCTTGCTTAGAAGTGTAAAAAACCACTGCTAGCAACTTCTGCAGATTTTACACTCCATTTAGAATGAAGATGTGCTTCTCTTAAAAAATACCTAGAAATTATGACTGGGCTGCACAGGATTTATAACATTTTTTATTATGATTAGCTATGATAAAATTATTTTTTTATTTGTAAACTGTTTAACGTCACAAAAGCCTCAACAGATTACACAGCAAAACTTCCCGTCTGATTTTTTTTTGTCAATTCCACGATCTGCTGAAAACTGCATTAACATACATTTAGATTTTACAAATAAAATCAACATAGCTCTAAATGACCAAGATGTTGCAATATTTAAACTTACAACGTACATCTTAAAATATTTAATCCGTATAGTGTTAAAGGGACACTGTCAAACTCTTATGACTAAAATTTGGTGATTCTTAACAAAAATAGTCAGAGACTTAAAGACGTATCATTTTCCTAGTAGTGAATTTCTTATAATACAAAAATAATTTTGAGACCCTCAAAAACTACTTTCAACTGGGTTATAGCAGCAGTTTACTAACACGCCCCATTTTGGGCTATGTTCACATAAAGCTCACTCCTGGGCTAGGAAATGATTCTCTAGATATTGGTCAAGGAAAAAAAAACAGGCAATTGCCATTATCTATGTACAGTAACTGGACTTAGGCATGGCTTAACAGGGCATTTTGACAGTGATCTGAGCATGTAAGGATCTTGTAGCTGATACCGAGCGCAGATTTAAACAAAAATGATGGAGGGTATCTTTCCTTTTGAATTAGCATGCCTGTGAGCCTGATACCTTGAACACCCCCCTGGGGCATAGGGGTGTTGTAAATAACTGAAGGGTTAAACTTGCAGCTTGAGCCATTATTACCCTAAACCCACATCCTGAGAAATACTAAGACTCCATGAGCCAACTTGTGAAAAGAATTCAAGGCTCACGAGCTGAGAAACTTCAAGGACCAATAACAGAAAGAAACGTCCTCCCACAAAGAAGATTGAGGGATGCCACAACTGTGAAACAGTGAAACCAGCAAGAGTCACAGGAACTGGAGGAAAAGAAATTCCAGCTGGGGGAGACTGTGACCAACTGAAGGATAAAAGGACTATCCCCCCATTCCTCTTGAGTATGCGCAGCGAATTAAAAATCACACTGTAGCTTTAAATTTAAGTGGAGAAGATACAGACCAATGGAAGAAGAAGATGCTCAGTCAGGTCAGTGATTATGTATTGGATAGGCGTGGTGTGTTAACTGTCATGTATAAATGTCAAAACCGAGCTCCAGGAGGTGTGCGTGCTAGGCAGAAGGATTCCCCCTGCATCTGGCGCTGAAATAAAGAGAATTCCTGCTTCTTAATGCTACATCAGTGTTAAGAGGTTTATTCCCAATTTCGGTGACAAGCCTTCTCTTAGGAGCTCAGGTTTTACAATACAGTAAAACCTGGCTTCAGGGCTTCTAATATCGGAGCAAATAAACAAACCGATAGTGGTATAACACAAAATGCTATTTCAACACGATCTCACTCCCCTAATGAACATTTGCAGAATTTTAGCAACTGGCATGCATATTGGCAGGCTTTGTGACGGACGAGGTCTCTCTGACCGCGTTACTGCACAGGGTCACCACCAGTGCTCCTACAGCCTTCACAAAGCATAGAGCAAAACTACTACTGCTTTTATGCCACAGACGGCTAATTTGAAGGAATTCAGTTACCGCTGGGTAACCGGTGACACCATGGTTTCGTCGGGGTAACTGGTGTAAGCTTCAGTGCTATGTATTTCTTCAGCCGTTCTGACTTTCCAGCTTGCCACCTCAGGTCCGTGATAGCCCACTGTGAACCCCTGGCTATCAAGAACAGTGTCTTCGCTGCTATGTAAGTAGCAGCAGGCATCAGCAGGCTAAAATAGGAAAACCACACTGTGCAGTTTGTCCTGGGCTTCTTCACTGCATGGCTTTTTTGCTTCCGAGGCTAACCTTCTGTATTCCTTCCTCTGGCTACACGAGGCCAGGATAAAAAGCTCTTAGCTCCGTTTATGACAGATTAAATGCTCCTCACATTAACACACTGATGCACTTGGATTTCTCCAGAAGAGGCTATGAACCGAGCAATAACAGGTCTTTAAAGTGCTGCATTGCTACACCTGCCCTGCACACTCACAGTTTTGCTTCAATTTGGAGACAGGCACTGCTAACAAGAACTAGGCACGTCACAACCTGCCAGTATAAATCCTGGTGAAAAGTATGTTCAAACAGTAAAGGCAGGAGTGCAATGATCTCTGAAAGGACAAAGTACTTCATAAGATACTCTCTTTCATAGTTTTTAGATAGAGATTATTTTTATTTTGCAACTGATTTTTTTTTTCACCAGAATTTATATGTGTTAAGAAGGCTATCAATTTCCACTTCCCCCATCCCTTAGACAGAGCTCAAACTTTGGGCTCCCTTTCTGCTGGGTATGAGAGGGGAGGGAAAAGCTTCCCCATAAAGTGAAAGCCAAAAAAGTAAGGTTAAACTCCACTAAAACTTGGAAAAAACATTTGCATTGTTTTTTAGGAAAGTATATATATCTATATACAAAAATAACATCAGACAGTGTCCTTTTAAAAGAGTTAAATATATATATAAATACTGTTAGAATAGTTATGCAAACTTTAACCATTTCAACAGCTTTTAAATAACAAACATTCAATTTTCATAAGCAAGTTACAATGACACTTATTTTTTTTGGAACAGAGTCAAAAGGTAATGCACATTTCATAAAAACCACACACACCAAACACCTCATAAGCAGACAGTAAACAGTTCAAGTTACATTTGCTTTGTGGTAACAAGTGTACCGGCTGTTAAATCCAGCACCTGCAGTAGGGCAAGGTCGTGTTACAGCCTCCGTCCTTCCCCTACCACAGAGGATTAACAACTGAGTTACAATCCAGTCACATAAAAATACTCTTCAACACCTTTAAGCTTGTCACAGTCCAGTTCTCTCAAATTTACAGAGGAACTGTAAGTAACATTTTATGAGCTCATCAGAAAAAAGCCCACATCAAGCAAGGGCTCAATCCACACTGTACATACTAGCCTAACAGATTAATTCATTAGTTCACAAATTCTCTTAATTCTTAACTCGCACGCCTATAAGCAAAACAGATCCCTAGCAGACGGTAGGAGTGCTCATTCTTGCTCCTCTGTCATGGTGCAGGCATCCCCTGCGCCACACTGAGAAGCATGAAAGCCTCAAGAGTCCGTCTGCTGTTGGATCCGCATCAAAAGCTTTTTGGGTAAGCTGATGCATCTACATGCCTTCCAGCTTGGAAGTTTGGTCTATAGCATTTCCATACGTTAGTGGATTCTGAAGAGACTGCCAGACAGCTACTTTGCAAAGACGGAGGCGATGACAGGCGCAGCAGACAGCGAGCGGCTGGTGACAACGGCTGCAGAACGGCCCTTGCCTCTTTCTGCCCACCGAGTCCTGCGCAGGTGCTGTCCTGGCTTTGACCTAATGGCGCTGCCCCCAGCACACACCAGGTCTTAGCACGAGCTGTGTCAGGCCTAAACCTGGGCGGGAGTGGAGTGAACAGTCACAAACCTAGTGCTACATCAACAGGCTTTCCGGCATGAATGTAAAAACTTGCATTCTGGCATATATGGATCTGTCAGAATCGTAACAAAAATAAAACAATATATTTCAATCACAATACATGTGCAAACATGCCCTGAAAAAATAGAAAGAAAAATGGTAGCTTTGGCTATGTAAGCTACTAGCTTACATATTTTTTATAAAAATAGGAATAGAGTAGGCAAAAATAGGGAGAATTTTTGCAGCTCATCTGTATCAATTTGCCAGCTCTTTACTAATGCAAACCGCTTTTGCTTGTATCACCACTTCCACAAGACATGTGGTTTTTCAATGGGGAACAGATCATCCAAAATGCACCGCCACTAAGAAGTGACTCTCGAATTCGTAATGCGAAGTGCTATGCTTGCAATGGATCTCATGGCACAGGCAGAAATCTTGTGACAAACTCCAGCTTGCGAGATGTAGTTGGAAGCTAAACGATACAGCCTTTCCGCCCCAAATATGTTGAAATGCCCAGGCAGTACCTTCTCCACGAGACCCTTGTCCACTAACTCCATGAGGCGCTGGCAGCTTGCGACGTAGTCACTTATTCTGCTGTAGGGAAGCCAGTCAATCATGGATCCATCATACACCACGTCTCCGCTGAACAAAATCTTCCGGTCTTTGTCGTGTAAGCAAATACTGCCTCTTGAATGACCAGGCATGTGCATGACAGTAAGCTGCCGGTCGCCAAGGCTGATCACATCCCCTGCAGACAAATGTGTTACAGGAAAACGTTTGCATTTATCATGTATATCAAACACCACAAAGAGTGCCACCTACCCACAAGCTGAGAGTTTGTACATACTCTATGTCCACAGCGATGGGAATGGGACATTTATTTTCCTGGTGAATGCCAAAGAGTCATCTGAAAGATAGACTTGACGTTAGGGGATTTTCCAATGATAGTTAACACAGGCTTGGGCTGTATCAGTCGAATCTATTCCCACCCTAATAAACTACACAATGTGAAAAGAAATGTGGCAGGGAAAATGAAACAGGAAACAAACAGACCACATCTAAGCTGGGTCTCCTCTGAAAGTTTACGAAGTGGGTGTTTCACCATTTATTATAATTTTACCCTCACTTAATTTGCCTAGAATGCCACTGCTGTTACTTTTGAGAAGAAAAATGACAGAACATAAACTGGTGGAAGAGAACCAAGACTGGCCTCCACACATTCTTCATCCCGTTCCATCAGACACATAAAAATAGAACTTTCTTAATATTAGGGCATTTTTTTTTGCCAGCTTCAGTGTGAATGCCTTCTCATTATACTAGCCACTGAACTGGTACTTTCAGCAGAAAGTCAGTCCATGGACAGAGAACAGGCCAAGTAAGTCTGCTGTTGATTTTAAATTTTAACGCCAGCTAAATTATAAGTGTGCAAATCCCATTAATTTACAGGTGTTAAATATGTAAACTTCAGGGCTGCACAGGGGAGGATGACCAACATATAAGCAACCTCTCAGAAGCAGCTGCTTAACAACTGTATTAAAGAATTCTGAAAGAAATAACATCCAGTACCATTGTAAAACAATACTTAAAACTCTAATACACATTTCAAGTTCCAAGGAGAATAAGAAAAAGGCACCAAACCTCTTCTATATTAGAAATCTGGAATTTACAAATCCGTCTCACACCAGAGACAGGCATGCCACGAATTTGCTCAAGACTCAGCAAACCTAAAAGTACTTAACTCTTGAAAAGGCAGAACTTTTGTGACAGGACCTGATGCGCTTTGGTACTCAACTGAAAAGGATTACTGAAAATGTTCTAAAAGAGTGTTTGGAAGGCACTGAATAGCTAACGTCTGACCACGCTGCACCTAACACGGGAATGGACCCCTATGTCTGCAGAAACAGCTAGTTGCAAAATGATCAGAGAGAACTTTTAGCCAAATTCTCTTGCGGGGAAATGTTGAGAAGCCTTGGCAGGAGAAAGAAATAGACTTGACTATTGAGGAGATTGTGCAGAAAATGCCTGCGTTGGTGAATGAAACAACCATGGAGATGGTGAGGTTAATGGAGCCAAGTGTTCCAGTGGGCTTCCAACCGCTCCTGGCAATGAGAAGAGTACAAAGGAGCAGAATATGGCATCCAATATTTGAAGAAGAAATGTACAGAATTTAAGAAAAAAAACGGACTGGGACAGCTGAAGGAAACTGTGAGTCTTAGAAGATACAAGTGACTAGGGAAACTGTGAATGGTAAGGCACAATACAAGTAAATGCAATTTTAGCTAGAACAGCCAAAATGAAAGGTGCTTGAAAGATCTGCCAAGATTAAAGTAATGCAAAACCTAAACTCAACGGATGAAGCAGGCAATGTACAAGTAAAAGCGGAGATTCAGACTGTAACAGACTATTGCCCCAGCCACATTCTGTATTTTCAGCATCGCTGGGTATCCTCACCCCACAGCAATGACATGCACTGAGATGACACGCCACTTCCACACAGCGCGCCTCCGTGAGCGTTATCTTAGAAACGCTGGTGTTACTTTGACAGCCAGCGTGCTTGTTCTTTCACAGGATTATTTTTAAAATAATTTTTAATAAAGAAAAAAACCAACTTAAAACCTCTGTTGATTGACCATAGCTAAGCATCACCTCTGATCTTCTCTGAAGTCTTCAGCAAGTTCAGTTCTGCTTTTCCAAGCACCTATGCGGGATGGCCTAACACAGGCAAGAAGAGACTAAGTCCCCTGCAAAAGGTGTCACCCGTCTGTCAGACAGCTACCCTTCAACTTCTGCTTCACCGTTCTGTAGAGCTTGTTTGTTGTCAAAATAACCTAGTCATTCTTACCTACGAGGGACTAAATGCACTTTTTTAATCTGTAACAAGCCACTTCCGTAAATGTTACATTTGCATAAATTCGGTACAACAAGCCCCGCATCCTTTGAAATTCTTTGAATTTCAAGAAATTGCTTTGCTCTTCGCGCTGCTGTGCCTCGGCAGTTCATAAACGCAGGTCACCGAGCGCCACGCTCGTAGAAGCCTACGGCTAAACCTGGGGTGCTCAATTAGCCAGTCACCCCAATTACTGTTGACTGACTCTTATTCTAAGGAGAAAAAGAAAAAATCCTGCATGGAGAGGGGAGGAGGTTAGGCAAGCAGAGCGGCACTCTGAGCGCGCTTCTCGTTCTCCTGTCAGCACTTTCAGAACTGGCAGGGGCCAGGGTTTAAGGCACGTTAAAAGAAATTCTTAATAATTTAAGAATTTAGGTTTAAGGCACGTTAAAAGCAATTCTTAGTAATGTAAGAATCTGGGTTTTTTGCCCCGCGCTGAGGACTGCAGATGGCTTGCGGGTCCCGCGAAGCGGGCTGCAGAGAGCGGACGTTAAGCGGGAAACTAACACCGGTGTACGCGCGGTGAGGAGGAGCCGCGTGGAGCACGACGAGAGGCGCCACCGGGCTCCGCGACCCACGATGCGCCACCGCCACGCGGGTTTTCTGGGGGGTATTCTCCCCAGGCGACTCCAGCACGGGCAGAAACAGGGCCTCAACAGAGCCCTCCCCCGCGGCCCGCCTCCCCCTTACCCTCCTGCAGCAGGCGGGTGGGCCGCACGGGCGGGACGCGGTAGTGCCGAGCCCGCCAGCCCGGCCGCGGCGGCCGCGCCACCTCCCGCTCCGACAGCCAGGTGACAGCCTCGTAGTTGTCGCCGCGCTGCAGCGCCGCCGCCTCGGCGCCGTGCACCGCCACCTCCTCGAAGTGCTGCAGCCCGCCGGAGTGGTCGAAGTGAACGTGGGTGGCGACGGCGAGCAG
>VZTV01111380.1:0-17052 GCA_013400875.1 Anhinga rufa
AAAAAAAAAGGGAGATTCTTCAGAATTGAATTATAGGTTGTTTCCGCTTGTCTTCTGGCCTCAGGCTTCTGATTAGGTTATGTAGTGTTGAGTTGGACGGTCTTCAAGCATGTCACCAGACTTCTGAAGGGGAAAACCTGAGATTCTTGTGTAGTTGTATGACACTTGGAGCTCAAGTTTATTAAAATTTTTTAATATCGGGAGAGGTGCAGCATACCCGCTATAGAGACAGGCTTTGGAGAGCTGGCAGCGCTCATTGTAAGCAGCTTTATGTTTCATAATGATACGTTTGAAGCAAAAATTCATTCCCGTACTGCGTGTCAATGCTTCTGCGCCATTTGAGTTCCATTTAGAGGGCTGAAAGGCTGGTGGGTTTTGTAGTGCTTTCTGCAAGTGGGAAAATTCATTGCTAGGGCTCTAGGATATTGTTTTGAATGTTCCACTCTATACAAGGAGCGTTGTGTGTTCAAAACCGGGCTTAGCAACTTAAAAGGTCTATCTGAACTATTTTTATTATTGTAGTATTCAGAGGCCGCACGGTTTTGCAGGCTTAGTTATGCCAGATCCTATTACCAGCTTTGACAAAGGGGTGATCCTCTGCCTCATGCATCTTATGATCTGAAAGCAGATAATAAGGAGAAAGCCGGGGAGGAGGAGGGCTGTGAAAGAACTGGTTTGCCCCAGTTCATATAAAGCAACCCAGTGATCAAGATAAGGAGACGATTTCATTAATATACATCCACTCACCCCATTTGTTAGATCTAGAGAGGGAACGTGGTTTGTGAGTCCGTTAGAGCAGTTACTATTTTTAAAGAACTACAGGTGGTTAAAACTTGCTGTGCCATACTAAGTTCCCTTCTTGAACATTTATTTTTTACATAAGCAGAGAATAAAAGGAATAAAAAGAAAAATATTTTGGGTGAAGCGAAGTTTTAGCTGCGGTGTGTTGAGGAGTGTGCAAGAACAGAAAAATAACAAGGTGGAGGGAGCGAAGACTGATGATAAGAAGGGAATCTGTCTAGTTCGGTATGCAGTGTATGGTATTCATACATATTCATATTCAGACACTTAGAATATGGTTGCTCTGCTGCCATTAAAAAAACCCTGCAGTTTTTCAGTAATCGTATCCACACTGGATTTAAAGAATAATGTTACTTTTAGAAACTAGGAAGGTTCCCAGTTAAACATATGCTTGGTGATTGTACTATTTTTAGCTTCTTTGAACAACACGTGTTCTCCCCAGATATTTATTTGTGAATGTTGTATGCTGTTCTTAAAAGGAAAATCTCTCTGTGTCTAGATTCTTTTTCTGTATCCAAGAAAGGAAAGAACCAGGGTTCTTGTCAGTGCTTTACTTCTTCGAAATCCTAGGAGATGGGGGTAGATTAATTAAATCTAAAATGGACCCATCTGGTAGTGCTAGCAATGCCAGGGGAGAACAGGTGAAAGAATCTGAGCCAGAATAAACATATAGGGCATTATATAACCCGTAATGTAATCTGTGGCACATCGCAAGCAGAAGACTAATCTTGGTGTTAGACTATTCGCTTTGTGTAGTGTTGTTGTTTAAGTCGAGGGGTTAATGTGGTAGTTTGAAATGCTTGTTTCTGTTGCCTTACTAAAAAGCTAAATATTTTTTCATTATTAGTAAGGCAAATGTATTTAATGCGTCCCATAAACAAGATCAAATTCCCTGTATGGATTTGCTTGAAAATAAATGGGTTGACATTGTTAGAAACAAAATGAAGCCAAGTCACCATTTCAGAGGAATAGTATACCTGTTTAAAATTTGGAAAGCTATTCTCCAAACTAAAAATGGTGAAAGGTATGCTGCCAACCCAGTTTTGCCCCCAAATTTATGTTTGTCTAAGAAGAACACAAAAATCTCTATGCAGACATTTTTGTTGCCAAAATTACCTCGTTCTTTAAGTTTTCTGCAATACTTTCAATGCAGTCATTGCATCGCTGGGAATAGGAATATAAAAATGCCTGTAAAAATTGAATTGTATTACCTGATTTGGGAGGCATGCAAAAGGTAAACAATATAAATGCTGGGAAGAAGTGAATTAAATGAGGAAAGAAATGGCAATGAAGAGACTAAAGGATGGTGTCTGTTTGCAGTGCAGGGTTTGTAGTTTGGCAGGGCTCCGTAGCACACATTCCGTTTTTATTATGGCACCAGTTAGATGTGATTTCTGTGTCACTGCTTGTGTTACGGAGGGTGGGCCTGATGGAAGACTGGTAATGCACGCTCTTTGGGGAAGTGGATTTCATGAGGGCAGGGCAAGTGCCTGGGCCTTTTGGCATGACTTTAAAACAAGTGGTTAAAGTAGGCCATAGTAGAGGTTTTTGTGAATTTAAGAGCTTAGTAGCTAGATCTTTATCCAGCCTAAACAAAAAGACCTAACCAACCAACCAACAAAAAAAATCCATCTCATTACCTGCCTTTAAGTCAAATTCCATCCTCTTCTATTAATTTTTTTCAGCATCCTCTGTGCTTTTATTTCTTGCTGCTTAAGTTTCACTTTTTTGGTAGTTTAAAACAAAACAAAAAAACCCAAACAAACAAAAGAAAAACAAACCACCTCAAACTGTGACAAGACTATTCCACATGGGGGTTGGGGGGAGCTTGTCTCATTTGTCTCACTTGACTTTCCAGCTCTCAAGTGAAAGCTTCTAGGTGCCTTGTAAGATTACATAAATGTTGGTTGTCTTTTCAGAGTGGAGGGGATTGAATTCCATTTTTAATAAATAAATTTTCAGAAGAATATAGTTCTGCCAAAGTTGATGTACTTGCAAAACTGTCAGTTTAACTGGGTTTCATTAACTGGAGGAGGGGAGAAGATGATACTGAAACTATTTTCCTTTTTTCTTTTTTGACAGGAAATAAATATTTCACTTTATTTCATATTTTAAAGTGAAAACCAAAGCTAGTTAATAGCTTGATTCACATTATTCTTTCAGGAATCTTACTTTGACTAGTCATTATGGTTATTGGGAGTTCTTTCTGTGTATGTGTATATGTTTATGTGTATAAGTATATATGTTTATCTTCAAATTCGATGCCATACATCAATTCTGCTCTCTGCCCAGCAGTATTCTCTGAATATTTCCATTCCTAGGGTATGGCTAGATAAAATGTATGTGTAAAATGCATACTTCTTTATCTATATTAAAATGTATCTATACAAAATGGGACCAAATATGTTATGAACACTGAAGTTATGTGTTTCTACAACGTGCTGGTCTATCAGAATAGAGTGTTATGCTCAGTTAGAGGTCTGCTATATTGTGGAAAGCATACGAGAATAGGCAATTAAATAGTTTCTCACTAGAGGAGATAAAAATTCTACAAACCCCCTCAAATCAATTGATTAGATGTTGATAAGGAAGGATTTAGCAGCGAAGTGACTAAAAGCTTCTGGTCAGTCATTTAATATGTTGGATTGGCTTTTAATAATTTTTCTGTTTTCATATAATTGTAGGTTTATTAAGAATTTTAAGTGGTTTATTTGTTAAGATAGCTATTATAGCAGAGACACGCGAGTACGTTGTAACAGGCATACTTACTGAATGATGAGCCCTTGGGAAATTTAACACAGCTTTTCAAGACTGGAATGAAAGAAAGAACTGGCAAGATGAGAGCAATATACATCACAGAAGTAGCTGGTCTGTGAGAAGACAGTGAAAAGAAAGCGTTGAATATTACATAATTTTTTTTGAAGTGCTTGGTGCATTCATGCCTTTTTAGGCCATTCCTACGCTGTTCTCTTTTATCAGTGTGCCTGTTCATAGAGTTCACTTAATTCTTCAGCGCAATGCTTTTGGACTTAGCTTTTTAATGCTCTTTTCTTCCACCTCATCTGAAGTTTATGCTCTCAACACAGAACGAGGTACTCATGGCAATAAATTGTGTAGAGAATTGTTCCATGTTTGGAAGTTGTTTTGGTTTGGTTTTTATTTTTATTTTTTTTTTCCCCAGAGGTGGACATGAGAACGTGGAGGCCTGTTGCTATATCGAGTGTAACTCAGAGATGCTGGTTAGTGGCAGAATTTTGGCAAGGCTGATTACCGTAAGTCAGAGAGGGTTTGATGCTGTTTATGTATGTTTACATAAGAAATAGATTGATGATATCCTGGGCTACTCTACCTAGCAAAGAGAGGTCTGAAGTAGTTATTTGCAATATATATGACAGGCTAATGCTTAATGTTACTCAAAACTTTGATACTCCTTGGTGTTGGTCAATTGAGTTGGAAACACAAGGTACATTAAATCACAGTAGAACGCTGCAGTCTTCTAAGGTATGTGCTTTCAGGATTTTTTGCCCACAAGAAAATTAAATAGCTTGCTTTCTTCCTCTGCTCCCCTCTTCGTAAGCCTCATGAGTACTTCACAGAGCATCTCGGTCTGAGCTGAGCTAGACCAGAAATAGATGTAGGCCATGGAGGAAGCTTCCAGGTTGGAACTAGTTCGTCAGTGTGGCAGAAACCAGCTGTGCCCCGCACGGTAAAGGAGCTCTGGAGTCTCGGGCTTCGAAGGGTGCCGAGATGTCTGCAGTCTGACTTCGGATGGAGCTGCGAGTGCTCAGTTTTAGTGAGAAAATACACCTTAACCTTTTTTTATTCATCCAGATGGCTTTCTGATTACTTTGGTGCTGTACAATGTGATCCTTTTATCCTGTTTGGAAGAAGCTCTGTTACTATAGAACTTAAAAGTAAAAATTCATTGTGTAGGTACTTAAAATATAGCTCAGTGACCAGATGATGGTTAAACCAGAAGTTTTCTACTTCATTCTTTCCTGGT
Source organism: Anhinga rufa (assembly GCA_013400875.1). NCBI lineage: Eukaryota > Metazoa > Chordata > Aves > Suliformes > Anhingidae > Anhinga > Anhinga rufa. Next base: position 4,805 of record VZTV01111380.1, read on the forward strand.
GAAAAAATTGAGGCTAACCAAATTTTTATTTTAACTTTACACACTGATAGTGGCAGCAAAGAGATAAAACCGAAGGCTTTCTCTCTTAACGTAGTTGCTGATAGAAATTGGTTTTAGAAGTTATCAACAAATAGGTTTTGGTTATTTCAAATAAAACAACAATTTGATTTCTTAAAGCTCCTGCGTGTGTTTGCATGGAGGAAAAAAGTGTACCATGTCATTTCATATCCCACTAATGATACTTTGTAAGTATGTACTGTGTAAGTACTTCTTGGAAACTGCTATTTCTGTCAATCCAGAGTGGAATTTTACGAAATATCCGTGCAGTCAGATGCCACTGAAAAACATAACTTCTGATAGCACTACCTGGAGTGACTTTTATTCTTGGGTACTCTGGGGTCTTTATCCACAGAACCTAGTGCTCTTTTACTTGGGGTTTTTGTGTGTGGCGTTTATACAAATGTAACTGGTAAATGTGCACCCAGAACCATTCAGAGGACTGTATTAGTGCAGATTTAATATCTCTTTTTGTTTGCATTTATCCTTAATCTAAGTTACAGTACCGTGATATGGCATCTCTTGATGCACCGTATGAGAAGCTGCACTGTATTGCTGCTGTTCGCCACTTCTAGCAGTTTTATTTTTCTGTTTTAGTGGCTGAGCACTTCTTTCTTTCTTTGAGTCATTTTTCCAGTGAAATACTTCTGGCATCGTAAACTTAGTCCCCACTATTTGTGCAGCCAAACGTCAATTAGGTCACTCACCCTTTTCCTCTCTTCGCCCTGTGCCCCGTTCCGTTTGCAAAGAATAGCCATTCTATGGCTTCATAAAAATACCTTTTTCTAGTATGTTGTCTTTTGGATTCTTTTGAACAAGTGTCACACAGAGCTGGTGCATTCTCAAAGTAATACATTATAGTATGCTACTTGGTGCCAACACGGGTTAGCGTATGAGTCCCTCGGGTATTCTTCTAACGATGTCGGGACCCTGGGGGTAACTAATAAGTTCCAGATAATGAATGCGTTGTACAGGAATTGGAATAAAGTGATATCTGCCTGCAGGACTGTAGCGTATGGTTATGGAGATCCATTTAGCCTGGGGTGCATCTTCCTTGGCAGCCTGTATATTACTTTGTCTAAAGAGTTGTAAGGTTTCTAATATTTTTTTATTTTTATTTCTTCAATCTTTACTCAGTAGGGGTCCTCATGACACTTTGGTATGAAGTCTTATTATAATGCAGACTTAAAATAAAGTGTCACTATTATAACAATAATTTCCCCAACAGTTCTCAAGCTGAAGTTCGGCTCTGCGCAGGTTTCGGTAGGAGGGTCCTGCAGAGGCCCTCTGTGCTGGGTGGGCCGGCTGAAGGTCTTTCCTGGGAACTGGAGGTGGCAGAGGTTAATAGAGGTTTCCTCCTCATTCCTGGAGGGAAATAACAATCTGTAGGTTCAGAAGTGTTATCTCGTTCATTTTTTTTAATGCATCTAGCAAGTAGTCAAATGAAATCTGAACTTGTAGTTAAGTAATTTTTATCTCCTTAGGACTGAAACACTTGTTCTGTGATGTTCTGAGAACTCTTGGTTCATATTAAGTCACTGTCAGTTCAGGTTCCTAAATCAGTATGAAATTCTTAACTGCATAATTTATTACTGTTAGGGATAGAAATGGGCCAGTGCCAAGGCCTGAAATCCAAATACAGGGATTTAGAATCCAGTCCAAGAATTCAAGGTAAACTCAGCAAATCCTTGGCCAGAACTGGCAGCTCTCCAGCACTCCAGGTCCAAAGCCATTCGTTGTCACGGGTGACATTCCGGCATTTGAAAGCCTTAGCTGTTTAGTTCTGAAGTATTGAAAGTCCCCTGATGACAGTTGTAAGGAGGTTAATGAGTTTAAAAACCCAAGAATGCCAGGGATTTTGTGATCCCCTGAGTACTCTGTTTCCAGAGATGAATCTTCCCTTTAAAGAGAATCTTGCACTAACTGAAATTTTCCACGGAGATGAATAATTAAAGAAGGGGGGGCAGAGGGGACACGCCAACCACCAAACCACAACCAGAAGTACTAAATGTGCCTTACAGGGACTGGCATTCTATAGTACCAGAAATACTGTAACTCACTATTTAATTTTTAACTACATACAGACCCCAGAGGGTAATGGAGGATTATATGATGCTGGAATATATTTTTTTAATATTGAGCTCTGATAACTTGATGGTTTTCTTTATTTTCCTTCAAAGAACTTTCTTATTGAAACAAGAAAATGTGTCCCATAAGTTGAGGAGAGCTGCCTAAAATTTTCAGTTGCTATATTTTTATTAAATTCTTTTTTTTTTTTTAGTTTGAGAGAGTCCCTACTAAGGAATGTCAAACAGTACATGCTTAATCAGTTGTTTGAAGATCACCGTAAAATATAGATATAAAACTTGTATGTGTAATTTGCAACAGCAGTTGCTAAAATTCCAGGGTGTTACATAGGAATAGGAAGTTAGAGCTGGGCAGCAACAGATCTTGGGGGGTTGGGGGAAATGTGTATGGGTGTGAAAAACATCAGTCATCAGTTAAGTGGAGTGTAGCAGCTGCGTAAGAACACATGGAAGCACTCCAGGAAAGAAAGAAGAGTAAGGACTATTATACTAAATGCAAATTTGGCTTCAGGTACTCAAAGGTGTTTACCCAAAATGAAATTTGGCAAGAGACTCAAAATTAAAATGATTTCAAACATAAATGCACAAACGTAATTACTGAGAGTTGCGACTGAACCTAGAAAACAAGCCAGTTCTGTGGTTTTGGTGGAAGGTTGAGTTTTGGAGAGCGAAAGGATGAGAAATCTCAGACCACATAAGAGCCTACAAAACATTCCTCACTTCTCCACCCCTGTATCTATTTCTCATCCTCTTTGTATCCCATAAACTCTGCCCCATCTGCTTCTCTGGAGGCCTCCTTTGTCTGTGTTGCACAAGTGAAATCACATGTCTTTACTCTTCCCGCGGCCTGCTCTTCTGAATGCGTGTATTGCACAACTGTGCTTGAGGGGAGAGAACAACCAAATCCTGCCTGCGGAAAACCGAGATCCAGGGGGTTACAGGGTATGTTTAGCAACGGGTTATGGAAGTCACCCAGGCAAAGAATGTGCATATCTTGCATCCCAGAAAATGGAGCGATACAGCAGTTGTGTGGGAGGGTGGAGAATGCTCTAGTGTTGGAAGGGGAAAGCAGAGTACTGAATGGGCGCAAGGAATGGCCTGAAAATAACCCAATGATATCAGAAATAATATTAGTCCCAGGCCTGCTGTACAGAAAGATAAGCTGCAACATATGGAGAAATTCAGCAGCTTTTCTTCCTACTGCCAGCACAAGGAAGAGATCGAAACTTCAGTAGAAAAGGAACGAAGCCTAGCAGCTATGAACTTTCATGGGGTGGAGTGTTTTCATTAAAGGAGTTTGTCCTAACAGTTGAGGAGCAGAGAGGGGAAAAAACCCAGCAGGTACCACATCATTCAGGATGATTAATTGCAGCAAAGAGGGTGGGAGACTTGGACAGGCTGTAGGAAGCTTGTTGCTAGAAAAAGAACTCCTTTTAAATTTGCTTGGTGAGTGTCCAGTGCCCTTTTTTTATCCAGTGTAAATAGGAAAAGATTGTGGTATGTCACTATTGGTCTTGGTTTATCATCCAAACACTTCTTTCACTGACTTTAGTGGGAACTTTGCATTCTATCCAAAGTCAAAATACTTCGCTCTGGTGTTAGAAAAACAGTTCTTTAAATACATTGCCATTGTTTCTTTAGAGCATTTGAAGGCTAGTGGACTGCTGTGAAACTTCCACTTTTTAAGACAGGCCTGGGATACTAAAGGAAAACAAATATTATATGTAGTAAAATGATGATAATTAAGTCCACCACAGGAACCAGAAGTTTACTTTGTAAAAATGGAAGCTAAAATTATGGAGTCATTGTATGTCTCTTGGAAATGCAGCTTTTCAAATGACACTTTTATAGCCTTTGAAAGGGCAGTAGTACAAGGCGGGTATGTTTTCAGCTTGCTTTTGATGAAAGGGCTTCCTAAATACAAATGACCGGTGTAAATTCTAAGATATAAGCATGAGGAAAATTTGTTTGGTTTTATTGAAGCTTTAGGAAAGAAGGTAAGACAGATGTGAAGGACAGAAGAGAAACCTGTGGGACGCCAGAGTACATTGATGCTCCTACTTGCTGCTATCTCAGCATTACTAGATGATTGGAGTTTTAATAGGAGCAGATAGGCACAGCTGTGATCCCACACCCAAGTATAAGCATCATAGGATCTCTTTCTCCCTCTATTAATCATAAATGTCAATGCTTTACTTTCTTTTACTTCAAAGTAAGGTAATTGGGAAGTCTGGTATGCCTTTTGATTCAAATATCACGTTTTCTGGCAACCGCTGAGTTGGAGAGCTGCATAACTTAGACTTTTCCATGCGAGATTTCTATTTCTGTGAACCTACCACCAGTATCACTTAGACAAAATAAGTACAGAGTAAATGAAAATCAAGCCTTGACTCTTACTTAGGCACAGGTTTTAGGTCTTTAAAGCGTTGTGGTCCAAGAGATGAAAGGTAGATGATATATTAAAAAAAATAATATTCTGGTGCCATGGAAAAATCCTAAGTGAAAAAGAGTGGCAGTTACCAAACCTGCCTTGTAGAGTCTTAGCATATGGAAATTCTTGGGTCACGATGTAGAGGCAGATGCTGCAGCTGTAAAGGATGTAAAAATACACAGATGAGATTGACACCTTAATAGTCTTAAGTACTTTTTCCTGAGTGAATACTCCCAAGTCCATTTAAGGCTCCGAGCATGGAAACTAAGGCTTTCACTGTAGATTTGCAAGTGTCTTGAGCCTCTAGAAATTGGGCTATTCAGCATACCTACGTACCCAAACAACTGACTAATGTAATTCCTCTGCCATTTCCCATAGTAATATGGCTGGTGTGGTGGCATCTGCTGCTCTGTGGGGACCGAAAGATAAAATATTGGTGCTTCCAACATCTGTAACCCCACGTAACAATGTCTTTGCATGTATGAAAACATAAAAATGTGTGCTTCCATTGAGATCTTTCACAGCACAGCGTGCCTTCGTGGATGAACAGTTACAGCTTCTGGCACTGGTTTTAGTGGGATGGTACAATGGCATATCATTGTTTCATTCATTATTGTGCGAGATCTTATCAGCTTTTAAATTATAGTTGTTATCTCTAACTAATAGCTCATTTATTGAGTCATGCAAAAACCATACCAAGTGTGAGGCGGTGTTAAGTTGTGGCACTCTAACTCAAACTATCTCTGCTGAGAAACATGGAATGGGTTTTTCTGCATTCAGTCGGGCTGAGAAGATAGTGCAATGGGGAACTGAAGTTGCTTAAGTAAGTGGGAGGAAAATGCAGTCTTAATTAGAAGAGGTGGTAGTACCAAGCAGCTGAATATGATCAAATTGAGAACTTGCCTTGAGAGATTTGGCTGGTTCCCCCCCACCCTTCTGACTTAATGGGAGGACAAGGGGCTCATTTAAATAAGTGAAGCTCTGAGACCACATGCAGTTATACTGAGAAAACAAGAAATCTGAGGTCTGAGTGCCTGGGCTGCTCTTCAGTTTGTTCAAAAGACAACCACCTCAAATATGAATCTGGTTCAAGACGGTAAGCACGTTTTGTCCACAGTCTGCTAGTAGCGACCAACATTCAGCATTGCAGGAAATTTCCAACTCCTGCAGGAATATCTTAACAATAAGAAGCCTAAAAGTACAGGTAGGGTGTTTTTGGTGTTTTGACCCCCTCTGTGGATGCGGTGTGCTGAGCGGCGGGTTCTACCGTAGCTGCGTCCAGCTCGGGGAGCTGTCCTGTAACGCTGCCCGTGTGACAACTGGCACTGCCTAAATGAAGTGTGCCGTCTGCTGTAATGATCCCACGTGGCCCAGCATGGATGACCAGAAAACAGCTTGGGCCCGTACCTGGGAAAGTGCAGTCTCAGTGTTAAAGACTTTCAGGATGTAGGTGCAGTTATAATGCAGAAAACCCTGGGTTGTCTGTTTTATTGTGCACAAGGATGTTTGGTAATCTAAGCCCTAGCCAAAAAATTTCATCTATTTGGACCATGTTTGGTGATCCAAGATAAGCCTGGATTGTATGGTTTACTGATCATGCTCTGAGTTCTTTCTGGTTTTGAAATGGAATCCAAAAAATTCAGACACTATCATTGCCATTGTGTTTATTTGGTCTCCTCTTAGATTTTTTTTCTTTTTCCCAACTAGTTTTCTAACCCCTCCTTTCTGAGGGAGCTGTTGTCAAAATTCCTAATGAAGTTCTACAAAATATGGTAAATATTGTCATTTTACTCTGGTAAGCCTGGCTATGAAGGATAGCTTCTTTCTGGCTTTCAAGAGACACAGAAGTATAACCTTTCATGAGCAAGATTAAAAAAAACCAAACAAGGTCTGTGGAGTATGATCTCTTATTGGCATTGTTCGCTATTCCTTTCTGTATTTTTAATAGCATCTGAATTGGGCTTTTTGCCAGCTTTATGTAGGAGTTTATGACAGATAATGTCTAGTAAATGAACTGTGGTGTTATTCCTGTTACTTAGCTTTTTATGATCTCAGAAACCCAGGTTTATGACTTCCCCGCAGGATCCTAGAAGGTTGTTCCTTGGCTCTGAACCACGTGCACGTTCTGTACTTGTCGTAACTAACAACAGGAGCGCGGTGCAGTCGGTGAACGTCGAGGGGGGGGACGCGAGCAGCCAGCTTGTTTGCGATTGCCATTGCAATGCGATGACTTACACCGTGTTCTAAGCTCACGTCAGTTCCGATGTGCAATGCTTTCGGCCTGCAGGCTCGCTTGAGTCTCTGCTTCCACATCTTCTAGATTTATAAATGCTATACGAATACGTAACTTGTCTGCTAAGTTTTTCTTCTTAAGTACAAATTGCTTAGAGGGAAGTGAAAACTTTTCCAACTCTACAGATGATGTTGGCTGTGTTTTTGAAGTCTTAAAGCCGCCTCTGTTAGCATGTAGTAATTAGCCGCATTTTGAAGGTCTGTCCAGCGCTGGGAGATGGCTTGCAAAGCGCAGCTTTCCCAGGTTTTCTTGAAAGCGCTTATTTTCAACAACTAAAATACCCTTTTTTCCATTTATCTGAATGTTATGCACTTGCACAGTGCCACTGTGAAGAGATAGCTTGTCTTTGAACATTGGCAAATCTGCTGCGGTACATTTTGGCTGCATAATTGACTGTGGTGCATAACCATCCTTCTTAAGCCTTTTCTCATTTAAGGTGTTATCTTTTCCCTTAAATATTTTCTATGTTGTTTAGTATTAAGTAAACCAAAAGTGACTCTTGGGGAGATGTTTTAGAGAAATTAAAACTACACTAAGTGAAGTACAACAGATGGGCGAGTTTAGCGAGGCATATAGAGATCCTTATCTCTTATATTCAACGAAGACGCTTATGACCATAGAGACTCAATCTACAGGACAGGTGCAGTAAACATTTATGTTGCCCAGTAGGGCTGAACGTAATCAATCAGTGCAATGCAAAGGTAAACAGTCAACTAAATTTTCTCTGGTGTACTATACATCTTGAGGTCCAAACATTTTTTTTAGTTTTATTAGAGGCAAACCATTGTGTCATGTGAGAAATGAGGAATAACTCAAACAGATCTAGGTAATAAAAAAGATAAACCTAATGGCATGGATAGAACAAATTTTAGAGAAACCTTCAAGTATACAGAATTCCAAATATTTTTCTTGATGATCATGAAATTCTTGCAGGCAAAACCATTAAGTGTGGATGTTTGTGTTCTGGAAGAGAATTCTTCCTCTGGTCTTGGACTTAACGGTGGTGTTGGGTTTATGTGCATCCATTTGAAGATTTTAATTTTGTGGGCACCAAAGCATATCAGACCACCTTTGAAAACTTAGGGAGAAGTCCTGGTTTTGTTGAGTCAGATTTTTGTAACAGCAGGGAAAGAAAATAATGATTTTTACCTCTGGTTTGGTTCCTCACTGCTCTATTCCTGAGGCAGCTCTTGAAACTGGGAAAGAGCACTGAGTCAGAGGTTTGCACCGACTAGTCTGCTGTTGCTACAATTTCACATTCACTTTGCAGAAGTGTCAGCTAACAGAGTGGCATTTCCTGTTGGAGTGATCAGAAGAATGGCAGGAGACAGGATTTACACAGCTGCCTAATGAATATTCTAAAGCATTTTGAGTTATTTTTAAATGTGGCTCTGAAATTCCCCATTTAGCTGATGCAGTTGTGAGGAAATAAATGTAACTGCCTACAAAGCAGGTTAAACAATACTGAAAGTTGCATTTCCCAGTTGTATTAGTACAACATTACTCTCTCAGCCTCTGCCTGCAGGGAGTAAGTGCTGTTTATGTGAAGGTTCATCTCCTTACTCTCTCCCCCTTTTTAATTACTCTGTTTTCTACTCTAAAATCCTTCCCCATTTTATCCTTTCGCCTCTTGAAATAATTTCACTACTTCTGTGGCTAAATCCCAAATTCAGGAAAGATAATACCACCATTGGTTGCACTGTGTCGTGAAAGGGTTGATCAGGTGCTGTCGCCAGTTCTTTTAATGACTTAAGGTACCCAATAGCTAAAGGCAGTTGCAGGAGGAACGACCCGTATGAAGACAATATATGGGTGGATAAGAAGGGGAGTGTGATCAGCCCCAGACATGGGCTACTGCAAGAGAAGACAGTTTTTAGTGACACGGGCCAGATGGGATGGTGAAAGGCAGTTCAGAGGTAAGTGCTGTAGCTGAAACAAGGGCGATATTGAGGATGCAGGCTAGCACTGGTAATTCTGAGGAGGGAAGCGACAGACTGAGAGCCTGGCTCTGAAGGAGGGGAGGAAAAAAGAAATACTAGCACCACGGCTAACATGGATCTTCAGAGTTTGCCAGTGTAGCAGGGCACGTGTGAATGGATGTGTGCAAAAGGCAAACAGGGACGTAATGCTGAGCAGGGAGGAGAGGGCTGACTAATGGGGTGATTTTTGCAGCTGTCATAACAAAAGATATGCTGGGTAAAGCTATGAAAACAAAGTAATGGGTGATATGGGGCTGCTTTTTTTGTGTAGTGTCTGTATAGCCTGGTTCTGCACGTGCTAAGTGGTAAATTCTCCTCTGCTTCATGGAGCTTCACTTCTAATTTGGGCTAAGGAATTCTGGCCCAAAATGTTTCTCTAGGTACAAAACATGAAGAAATAACTAAATAGAAATGGAATAAAGCTCATTTAAAAATGTTTACTGTTTTATTCAAAGGGGAGCATTTAATAAGTATATAAATGCATTTTATACTGTAATCGTTCAAGCTTTTGTAATTATGTATTTAGGAAAAAATCAGAATTGTGTAGAACTGTAATTTATACACAGTAAATCACCAGGAAGACTATTTAGCTGCGTCTGATTATTAACGCATGAAAATAATTTATCTATCCTTTAATATGTTCGTATTTGTGTCTCATTTTTGTTTTCAGAATGTAATCTCATAAAAGTTGCAGAAGCAATAATAACTTAAGTTCTAACCGACAATTAAAAATAACCAGGTTTCATACATGAGGTATGACTGTGGAAGTTGAGTAATTCGGTAGCAGGGAGGAAAAAAGGGAAAAACAGATGCGGAACGATCTTGGACTTGTTGCTTTGTGGGATGTGCATGTGCTGCTGTATGCAGTCATGTCTGTAAGTTTTTTCTGTAAGTATACAGGTATTATAGGTGTTTTGGTTTTTTTTCTGTACATATCTGGCCCTAGAATATATGCCGATTGAAGCACAGCTTGCTTAGTGCTATCTAGGGACAAATTTGTAGTGTGCTGAGGGTGTTCTTGCTTTTCTGTCATGCTTTTTGCATTTGATTATATATCTGGGGCGCTCTGTGTAAATTCTCTTGCTGATGAGGCAGCAGTTCAGGTGCACTGTCAGTGTTACTCACGGGTTGTGAGTACTTGCTGTGGTGTTAGGAGGCTCCGCTTTCTCTTGCAGTGGATTGTTAGCGTGCTGGCTAGTTGCAGGCGGGTAGAAGGGAGTCCTCTTGACAGGCTTGAAGGTAAAGCCATGATGCCTCCACCTCTGTCTGGATTAAATTGTCCCAAATGTTTCCTGTATGAATGCAGCCTCTTGAGCCTTATCCCTTGGATCTAAATGTAAACAAAATGTATTTATGGGTTTAGTCATCTATGCAACTCTAAAACCACATCTGCTCTGGCATGAGTTTGGGGAAGCATGGACTCACATCCTGGTGAGGTTTGGGTAACTGATCAAGAATTCATAGCTTGCTTCCTTATTACGCTTGAGGTGGGTACTTGTGTTCATCCTTTTCCATTAGATCCCAGTTTGAGTCAGAGGGTGTGCACAGAAATAATGGCTATGATCTTTTTTTGGAGGCAGTGGGCTGTACGGGTTCTTGCTCTATAGTTCTTAAGGAACACCACTTTTTTTTTTGCATATTTTTTCCACTTGCAGCCTGTTGTAGTTAGAGGTGGCGTGTGAGGTGGGTTTTTTTGTTTTAACTGTGGTCCTCCATCTTTGCGGTCATACTGCTGACAACTCTTCTAGTGTCTGCAGTCACCCTCCAAGGTGTGTTGGTTGGGTCTAGTGATTTGCGGAGAGCAGTTTGGTTACAGGGATGCTAATCTGCCAAGGCTTTACGCTGTAGAAGCCACTAGGATCACAACACATAAAACATTGAAAACCACACACACAAGTCCTCCCTTCCTATAAGCCTGTGCATTTTCCTGTTTCGAAGTGATAGTGTAATTTGCAGCATACACCATAATTATTTTGCTCTTACTATACCTCTTTTCTTTGTAGATCAGTGATGTTGAATATGTAGGTGCAAACTTAAGGGGAAAATAAATTAACAATAATAGTTAATAACAAGAACAGATAATAACAATAAATGTAAACTACTTCTAAATAAATTATCTTTCCAAAAGTCATGGAGGTAACAGATATGGGAATTTTTGCAGACAGCACGCATTTCTGTCTGCTTTTGTAGGCTTGCCTACTTTTTGGAAACTAACTGGAAGTTTTTGACAGTTGTAGCACTGCACACCTGTAGAGGAGGTCTGTTTATAGAGATATGTGTATGTGGAAGTAATTGCTAATTTAAGCTGTGAGTGATTGGCAAATGATAGAAAAGAAAGTGTTCTGAAGTTACTTAAATAGCATCAGTTTCTCACTAAAGGTCGGAAGGAGGACCACAACCAAAGTCATATGTCGTAACTATTTATTTTTGGGGGCTTTTAATAAATCCATACCTGGGCTGTAAGCCTTCACCACTGACAGCAGCACAAAGTGTGCTACCTGTTTAGACTTCTTTTCATTGCGTAAATGAGCATGGAACAAGAGCACTGGTGACTGATGGTTGTAACCTCAAGTACCACAGAATGTAGAACAGGGTGTTAGAGATTTGATCTAAATCTCACTTTTACAACTGAGATAAAAATAAACAGTATGTAATAGAGAATTGTAAGCAAAAGCTTTTTTTTTGAGAGGACTTAAATAGCTAATACCTATGTGTTTAAATTACTTATTCTATATGAAGGCCACTTGGAAAGACAGGACAAGGGGAAAGCTTGTTGAGATAGGAAACTGAGGGGGGAAGTGATCTCTGCCAATGATTTGGAGTCCTGAAAATCTTTCCTGCACATATTGGTAACTGTTTCTACAGGCCTATTTTTCTCTTCTATTCTGGTGTTCTCAGCACCTTTTATATTTTCAATTGGTTGGCCAAAATGTGTGCAATCGTGAGTCTTGGATCTTGGGGGTGGGGAGGAACATCTGCCGTAATAACTGCAGTATTAGTTACAAACAGCATAATCCTTGTTATATGCGAATATGTATGGGAATGCTTTCTGCATCTGAACATTTTCACGTACTCTATATGTATGCCTTGCGCTTCTGCCTCTTCAGAGTTATTCCCGATTTTCTCCTGGGACAAGTTTTTGCAGAACTTTCTGGGGGTTGCTCTGTGTGTGTGTGTTGGTTTGTGCTGGGTGGTTGGGCTTTTTCTTTAAAAAAAAAATTTTTAAAAAAATAAAATAAAAAAAAATCCTGGGCTCTGTCTTAAGATTCCTTGCTGTTGTTTAACAGTAGTTATTCCCTAGTAGATAAATAATAACTTGTGCTAGGGATGAGTCTGTAGGTAGCACAAAGTGTGTACTGCTGGACTTCTGGTTAACATCATTAACTTTGTAATGCTATAGC
>VZTV01111387.1:0-17373 GCA_013400875.1 Anhinga rufa
CTCACCCATCTAGATGACCACAGCATGCATACAGGAAGTATTCCCAGGAGAGAAGTAGCACTTACCAGCACATACAGCAGCATCTATAAAGTGCTTGCCATCTTCTAATTAGAAGAGGATATGTATCCTCTTTGTTCTTTACCCTGAAATGAGGCTGCCAAGGAAACTGGATAGGAAATGGTGTATTTCACCAAAGGTACAGTACTTTCATACCCAAAGCAGGCTCCTGGACTACCGGTCCCCTGTTCTGGCAGAGACCATATAGCACAACTTCTGAGGCAGCATCACCTGTGGGAACAATTCCAATATTCCTGTAAGGCTTATTGTGGGAGGTGTTCCCCTGCTCCTCACAGTGTAGGCTGTTGAGATCAGCTGCCAGGGTGAGGCTTTAGTACTTAACAGCCTCATGAGGTCCCTCATCATCAATGGGTGAAATATGTGGAGACAGCAGAAAGAAAATTCAATTTGTAAACATATTCAGTATTAACTACTTAGCATATTGGGCTAGGTGTGCGTTGTATCCCTTACAGAGCAGTGGCAGTCACTCCCTGACTGGCCTGAAGACCAAGACAACAGGAGAATATAACACAGCTAAAAGCATGTTTTGACTCTTTCCAAGTTATCTGGATAGGTGAGCCAGACTTCTCCCTTTGTCTGGGCTCTGTTTGCAGTGGCCAGTGTATAGGAAGGGATAGAAGGGGGAAGATGTTATTTTCCTTGCCTTTTTTCTTTTTAAGTTGTAGACATGAAGTGGAAGGGGATGCTTTGGCCCAGGTTATGATGGCAAACTCAATACAATGGGGGCAAATCCTCCTTTTGGAAATGTGTACGTTCCTTCAGTAGCTCCTGACTTTCTGTTGGCTTATCCATATTTGTGTCATGTAGCAATTACAGCTCGGCACAATGACCTTGTAGGGTGTCTTTACAAGCAGTGTGTTAATTCATTAAAGAGACTGGATATCAGGCATGTTCTGATTCAAGTCTTATTTCTTGATACAGTATCCAGACTTCATAAAGTATTCTAAGTGCTTAATGCAGCAGCAGACAATACTTTGGCAATCTATGGCATCCTCCACCCAGAAAGCTCAAAACTAAAGCATGATATTGTTTTATCCATTTACCCGTGCAAGGATATTTTGTAGGCAATCACATCTGGGTTACGGGAACATGATTGTTTTAATTGGCTACTACTGTGTTAGTGCATGTCTCTGAGGAGACTGTCCCAAGTTCTGATTATTTGGGTTTGTCAGCATCTCCCATGTTTAGCCTGCAAGAGGAACAGACAGATTCCTTAGAAACCTGCACATCCTTGAGCTTAGGAAGGGCTAAACCAAGGTTAGTATTTCTTCTGAAAAACCTTCTTTGCTTTCTGCAGAAACAGGCTTACAAATAATGAAAAGAAACCAGGCTTGTCTAGTTCAAACTCGACAACTTCCAAATGTCTTTTGGACACTGCTAGGATTCAGTTTCTGTTTATACACTTGTTTTTACTAGAGAAAGACAGCATTTTATTGGGCCAGAACTAGCAGAGTTGCTTTTCACTTCAGTTTAGTCACCCTTCTACTTCGGACAAAGCCTAAACCACTAGAGGTTGGGGGAAGAATGGACAGGGACACCTTCTGAAAAATGGAGGTAAGGACAGAATTTGGCAGGGAAGGTATTTTTTTCCATGCCTGTATCATCTAGGTGATTTTTTGATAGACTGATTTTAGATAGTTCTGTGGGGAAAGCACAGGAGTGTTACTGGCATTTGACATCTTTATTCAGTCCTTGGCTTTGCTACAGAAACAGTGAGACCTTTAGCAAGTCATCTAATTGCTCTGTGCCACAGACCCTGTCTGTCATGTGAGGATTTCTACTGCATGTTCTGTTTTCTTAATTCACGTGAAGCACCATGTGGTGATGATTGTTTTTCACCACATGTGGGAGTGGTGGTATGGGGGAGAAGAATGGGGCCCCACCATCCACTGGGGCTGATTGAAATGCAGATAACTCACCACCTATTTTATCTCCAAGCATTTCCTTCACCTAGAGATATCTGCAAACTAACCTGGCCTGAGGTTCAACTGCAGGGTGAAGGCTATCTGACATAGATGAAAGACATTTACCAGATGCTCTCTTCTATTTTTTTCTCTATTTTTGCTTTTCATCTGGAGCATGTTGGTTATTCGCAGAGAAGTCAGTCTGTGCTTGCCAGATTAGGTCCCATGGGCAGAAGACAGGGGACTGGGGAACTTGGTCCTCATGCAATGGTGTCCATAGGTGAGCTGAAGGTGGCAGATGGCCATGCACCAGGAGAGGGAGCTGCCTGCCCTCTGAAAGAGCAGACATGGTGATGTGCTGGATGATGTGCTGCATGGTGATGTGCTGGTGATGTGATGTCCTGGAGCACAGGACCCGGGCAATGCCCTATCCCACCCCTCCCTGCAGAAGGACAGTTTGTCACCTGCAACTGCTTCTTCAAAGGCTGGAAGAAGGGACCTTCCCTTCTTCAAAGGGGGAAAGGAAGAATAGAATATGAACAGATCTTGCTCTGGCCTTTCTCAAGGCCAGGTATTTAGGTGTTTATCCTCACCGTTGTCCTTAGAGCCCAACAATGAGGCTCAAACACAAGTGACTGGTATTCTGCCTGCCTGCCTGGCTGGGACAGCCACAACAAAATTGGTGGGTACAGGATACTGCAGAGTATTAGCTTCAGGAACCCTGTCTGCATGCACCAGGATATGCATTTAAATTGCTGTAGCTGAGCTGGTGTAACAACAGTCTTCACTGTACAAATATTTCCAAATTGCTTTGAGTGGTTTTTTTCCCCCTCCCAATTGCTCTGTCACTTTTTACAAGAAATTTGGACTAATCCAGGAAACCCTTACTTACATTCCAGATTGAGCATAGCCATGCAGGGCACTGTACGGTTACACCCAGAGAAACATTCCCCATGAAGGTATGCTCTGCACCTGCTGCTGACCTCCCAGGTTGAGCAAACTGCATCTCTATGCGTGTACAAGACACATGATCTCACTGCCTGTTAGGGGCTGTGAAATGAAAGGTGAGGAAGTATCAGAGAGGACTTTAAGGTGTGTCACGTGTGCTAAGGATTTGGGATTTCTAATGTATCTGGTTGCTCACACAGAAACCGAGTATTTCCTTGTTCCCATAAGGTTGTTTGATTACAATAATCAAAGCCTTCTTCCCTTTATGGTAATAGGATTGTGACATGTCCCCTGGGGGTGGAAGAAAATACTCCACATATTTTTTCCTCATCACTGCTCCTTTGCTGTAACTCTCAGCCTTACAGCTCATGGCAGCAACAAGTCCCTTCTGAACTGCCCAGGGGAGCACTTGTGAATAGTATCCTCTGGGTTGCTGTGTAAGGGAAGGATTCTGGCTGTTGTAGTACTGATAGTAAGCACACTTTTCCATACTGAAAGAAGTGATTGCTACTTAGAGGAGTATTAGGCATGTGTGAATGATTGCACCCACAGCTTCAGTGTTAGTGCTGCTCATTCTCCATCTGCTCCAAGGAAGATCTAGGAAAGCTGCCAGGAAAATATAGTAGTAAATAATGTTTCTATTGCACCTGCCATCAGAGACTTTCAAAGTGTTTTGCAAGCTATGCTGAAGTCCTGCTGCCGCTAGGAATGGGAACGCATCTTGTGCTTTCTGGTAACGTGCATACTGGGAGGTGTGAGGAGAAGGCTTAACCCTGGGCAGCACGGACCTGGTGGAGTCTATCTCTATTTCCAGGCTTGCAGTATGAACTCAGTTACGGAAGGAGCATAGAAAATTAGATGGATGCCTCAACATGGCAATTTCAAGAAACTGGAAGTGCTACCAGGTTGCTCAGTGAGGTAAAAATCCCGCAGTGACAGAAACGTTCATGCTCACGGGCCTGTTACAGCACAGGCACCCGCTGGGCAGGACGTCACACATTCTGTCACGTGCCGTGGCGATGGCGCTTCTGCGTGAGGACCCTGCAGTGGCTCTCATGGTTAATGTCCTCAGAGGTTACTGCTTCATCCACAACTTTGTGAGACTCTTTTGCCGTTTCTCTTATACAACCTCTTATTATTCAAATCCTTTAACTAAAACTCCTGGCAGCTTCTCTGCCCCTGTATGTTAATCTGCAGCTATAAAATGTTTTGTCCTTGCAACAAGTGTGGTGGAAGTAGCCTGCTTTGGCTCACTCACAGAACTTTGAAACAAGAGCCTCCCCACAGAGCAGACTGTCTTTGTAGTGCCCCAAGAAACATACTGTACCCAAAGGGAAAAGATTTGGGCCCCCTCCACTCTGCAGACTCTGCCTCTCCCCTCACATGGAATTACTTCTTCTCAAAAGAAACCAGAAAAATATAAGCAAAGATGTTGGCGTGAAAGGCCTTGACTAAAGGAGTGTTGCACCCAGTGGTGTAAGGAGTGTGGGCTGGCGGCTGTGCCCTGCAAGAAGCCCATGAGGTTGTGGGCTTTATCCAAGCTCACACCACAACAGGTGAGCAACAGCCTGCAGAGAGCTGGAATTCTCTTTGCCTCTAGATACCAGCAAGAACAGGCTGACAGTGCCTTGTCTGGAGGCTGTCACTGAGCCTGTCAGTGAGCGGCTGCTGTATCTGACAGCCTTACGCTACGTCTTGCAGTACAATGAGTTCTGGTTGCTCCCTGAGGGCTGCCTACTCTTTCTCTATTTCTTCTTGGTTTTTTTTCACCTTCCTGCTTTTTGGATCCTTTCAATAAATAGGCTCACAGCTGGTGCTAGATGTATCTGCTTGAGACCTGACACATGATGGGGAGATACCTTCCCACTGCAGAACACCTGACCTGGAGCTCTTTGCCACTACTGAGGAGCAGGACAAGTCAGGTTGCTGGCAGGCCCTTTCTGAAGAGATCTCTTCTTTCCACATCTACAAACCTAGATGATGATTCTAGAAGTTGTCCCCTAGCCTTTGATTTCCTACATAAGGAAGTGAAATGCTACTGGGATGGCTCCACAGCCGTTATCACTTATCTGGGGAACACCTGCCATGCTGGCTGGTGGTGACAGCTTTCCTAGTTGTTTGCTTTCCAGCTGCTCAGACTCATCAGAGCTCAGCAGAGAAACTCGCTGCTCGCGCAGAATCTTATTTGGACTGTCTGGATGTTTGAGTATTTGTGCATCACTTCAAAGATGATTACAGACACTGAGTTCCTCTTGGAAATGCTCGTGGATAAGCTGGAGATTGTCAGCATGAGAAAGTCGTACAGGTATAACCTATAGATATCTATATGGGTCTTGTAGGGGATGCTTCTAACTTTTTTTAAAGTTGATTGTGAACAAGAGGGCATTCTGTGGGTTTATCTGTGTAAAGGCTTGCACCCATTTGGCTGGCGTCATTTTTTACCACATTTCCACCAAAATGGAACTACTTTCTTATGTCTTCATGGAGACTTTACTTTTACTTGGTGACAATTCAATGAAGGAAGAAACAAGGGAATTGGCTTGTCCAGGGCCAGCAATAGCATCTATCAGAACTGCATTTATTTATCTGGTATAATTTTTCCTGATGTTGTGCCAAAACCACACCTCTCCGGTGAGCTGGTTAGATGGAGCAGGGTATTCTTATGGCCTGACATCAGCTTGGGTTTTGCTTCCTATAAAACAAGTTTTTCTTCCTCTCTTGGTGGTAAGTGACAAAAGCAAATCAGCTCCTACCTGTGTGATCCAAACCAGCTGTAAATCCACTCTACCATGTTTGTGTGGGAGGAGGATGTTTCCAAGTTCTGGGAAGGAAAGCTGCCTTTTAAGAAGTTAGTTACCTAATTATGTTGGTTTTATGGCACACTTCTCCAGGGGCTGGATGTGGAGGAGGGCAGGGCTATTCCTATGGTGCTCAGATGTGAGAAAGTTCATTGTATTTCACCACCCATTCCTCAGGGAGTTCAGTCCACCAAAAATCAAGGAAAACCCAAATGCTAGAAATATTTATATGGAAAAAAAACCCCACAGCACATTCATGTGGTATCAAAGGCCAGCTACGTTGTGATGATAAAAGTGCTGTGGCTTGCGTATTGTGAAGGGCTTTGCAGTTCAAAAAGTTGTGGTTTCTTCAGAAAGATCTGGCAGCTTTTTTCAACAGTAATATTTCCAAGGCCTTGGTTTTGCTTCTATAAACAAAAGCTGAGGATTCAAGGGTACCAGTGAACCTATTTTTCATAATGGTAGAAAATGTTTTGCGGATGGGATCAACAGTGATAATAAAATAAGCTTTCACAGCTATTATCTTCTAGCTGTTGTCTGGCTGTGGTGCAGTCAAATGCTTGTGCAAACAGAACTAATGGCAGGCACTGTGTTTTTTGTTTTTTCTAGCATAAAACATTGACTTTATGGTGAGATTTCAAACTTTCAGTCTTCCTTGCAACCCGGAAGTTATGTAAATTACTTCTCTGAAATCCATCTGCATTATCCAGAAAACTCCAAGTAAGACAACTGCTCCCCTTTCTGTCTTGTACTAATGACAAGACAGGCTGTAAGGAACCAGAAAGGGACAGCATGGATAAAAAAAAGGGTTCTGCCAGGTTGGTGCTAGAAGGCTTCTCTTTTATTAGAATCATATCTGCATAAAATCTCTGTAGTGTTATTAAAGGGAGACATACTACCGGGGACTAGCATATGAAGACAAACCTCCCAGATAATAGACTGGAGAGCAAATGCTATTAAATGTAAGGTCAGATAGTCCTGGATATAATATCTAATAGATTTTTTTCTCATCAAAATGTGCCTGAATCAACAAGCGATGATATGACTTCAAATATGATTCTTGCAAGTGTTAAGGATATGATAAAGAAGTTGCTGAAAAACATTATCCTAGCTTGGATGATCATAAATGGATTCTATTTAAATCAAACGAAAGGATAAACAAAAGTAGGTTTGCAATTCAGATTTTCTGTTTCAAAGGGGAAACTGATTAGGGAAACCAATATACTTAAATATGGAAAAGGTCTGGAATTTCTTTGCCAGCTGTGGTACAAATATCACCAGGATTTCTCCTGAGTACAGTAGTCTCCACTCCAGTGTACTGAAAGAACTGGAATATAGCAGCAGAAAGTGTTTGAACAAATCTGCCCTTTGAGAATAGGACCATACAGAAGAGGGGACAAAACCAGGCAGCACTGAAATGAGATGAGGGTAGTAAGCAATGATGTTCTTAACAATACATGTGATCTTATTAAATATTTGTATTGGTTTACCTTTATGGAGAATTTTAAAATGTAATGGAATTGAAATGGATAAAATTCAGCAATACAAAATGCATGATTATGAACCTACAGATCAACAAGGATTTCTGCTATACACAACATCTTGGCACAATCAGATGAGGGAGAAGAATAGATGTAAGGGCTGGTTGAAGGATGGATCTGACCTGCCCAATGGGAAAAATGCAATTGCAGTTCTAGTAATTGGGAAGGAAAAAGAGGATATTCATGCACTGCACAAAGCAGGAATGAAATCTTACCTGGAGTTTTGCATCAGGTTCTTAGCTCTGGAACAAGTACAGAAAAAGGTTATCCATTTCCCAGTCATCCTAGGAACCCATTTTATGAGAGGAGGAGTCTACCCTGGAAGGAGCAAGATTCCATTTATAAATACACTACAGGAATGAACAACAGAAAGAGAAACATATTTAAACCAAAGGATAGCGTTAGTCAAAGAGCAGAAGTGTATGACTGGGACAAGAATGGACTTAGTCTGGAAACAAGATGAAAAATTATAAGCCTCAAACAAGGAGGCTTTAAAAAAGTCTCCAAATTGGAGCTGTGGGGAAAAGAAACTTACTTTAGAAAATGGAGGTCAGGAAGGCCTTTCCACACCCATGTTTTATGGAAAGGATAATGCAGATACAACTGAACTACTTGACATTAAAAGCACCCAGTGCCATCAGGAGATAATTAGTTCCATTTCCAGCCACCTAAGAAAAATTTTTTTAGGAGCAGCACTAAGGTGGGGTTTGGTTATCTGCATCGGTGTTTACCAAATGCCACTTACCTCTGGTTTGGGGGATAACTGGGCAGCTTTCTGCCCAATACGTATTTTGCTACAATGCTTTCAGATCTGCCTGTGAACCAATGCTGAATGTATGTATTCTGAAAGAACATGTGCTAGCCTCTCCCTTTACATTCTCTTCCCCTCAGAGTAGAAAACAGGTTTCCTGATTCTACAACCAGGCTCTAATTCAATTAAAGGAACTGCTGATGGCAGTTTGTGCAGCTTATGAATGGCAGGAAAATGTGAGTTACAGTTGCATTCAACCAGATCCTCTACTGCAAGACACAGACCTCGCTTGCAAAGGTTTTATTTTTAATGTTCTTTACAGTGATACTGGTGAATGTGTGGAATTCATAAAATAAGGCATAGGATACATCTGTGTGAATATTGCTGTTTGAGTCATTTAGGAAATGATGCAGGTTGGAGACCTTACAATATTCTTCCTGTTGGAGTGGGTTCTTCCAGTATGCAGCCCAGCCCTCTTGACAGTGAAGAAGTCTGCCAGTGGATGCTCAGTGCATGCACTCTCTCTCTCTCTCTCTGTCTCTCTCTCTCTGCAACCAAAGTGTTTTCTAGTAAACTGGGATGCAGCAAGAATTGATCTGTGGGAGGCTTCACTACCATAGCTGTAGCTGGGATCTGGTGCTTTGAAGGAAAGCAGGACTCTGTTGTAGGTGTCCAGGCAGACAGCCCTGAACAGCAGGAGAGTGACAGAGTTTCCAGTGCTACGCTTGTAGGCATAGCGTTCTTCCTTCCTTTCACCTTGGCTTGGTGGGTATTTGATGGGATGTAAGAAGAGCTGCGGATTGGTCTTGCTGCAGGTTACATTTCAGTATGAAGCTGGAGAAGATCAGCTCCAGCAGCTCAAATAAGCAGTGGTTATGCTGGTGTATCTATCTTAGAAGAATTAGCTGCTAAAAAGAGCCGGTTGGAAGCAGCAGTCCCAGAAGTTTGTTGTATTCTTGAGAATTAAGCACGTAAGCAAGGCCTTCTAGCTTTGTTCTGACTTTGTAATTCTGTGTTATTTAGCAAAGCTTATAAAACTTGCCCTCTCACCATGTATCAGTTGTGGTTCATTATGTTTTGCAGCAATGAGCATAGAAATAGACAAGTGATAAGAATAGCTGTCATTTCGGCTCTCTGGTAGCACTAATTACCACTGTAGTTAAAGCTGTTTCCCCCCCACCCCTTACACTTGCTCAGAAAGAAAAAAAGCATTTGAACAAACAGAAGAGCTTGCCCTGGGGTTTATTCTTATTTATATATATGTGTGTGTGTGTATGTATATATGCATGCATATATATATGCATATATGCATATGTCTATATACATTTAGGTTGAGTTTGGCTATATTTAAAAATGGATATCAGAGCAGATGCGACCTTTTCTGGCAACTTAATCTGATGGCCTGTATGTTATAGCTATAGACTTATGTAGATTATTTCCTGTTTGAACTACACAGGTTTTAGAAAAATATCACATTTTGACTGAATAATTTTTTGTAAAGTAGAACTTGTACAGTTGCTGGGGAACTGGTCCATCTGATTATCTTCATCAGTAATCACAGAATCATTTAGGTTGGAAAAGACCCTTAAGAACAGATCATCAATGTGCAGCTTGTCTGTTGTTTGTATCTCTGTAGCTTCACACCCCAGCTCAGAAGGGCTTTTTTACAGTGTTGTCATACAGATGACTCTGTAACAATTGAGTTAGTTTTCTTATGTATGTGTACAAAAACCTGTGCAAATCAGCCCTTGGCCTAAAAATCTAAACCCATTTGTGCTTTTTGAATCTGTTGTTATAAAACATCATTCTCAGCCCCTTCATCTTTCTTGCAGCTGTTTCCTGAGTGCACTTCTATTTATCAACAGCCTTCTTGAACGGTAGTCAACAAAACTGTACTTGCTGTGTCAGAAGTAGATGTGACACCACAGTTGAAAGGCAATATCACTTGCTTCCTACGCCAGGTTCCTGTGGTGTTCATAGCCCTTTTGCCTACAGCACTACAGCATTAAACTCCGTTTAATGGACTTTCCACTGTTAGCCTTAGTCGCCTTTCCAAAGTAACTGCTTTCCAGACTAAAATCCTTTGTCCTGCAAGACCTATGGACTGTGTACCTAGACATTAAAGTGTATTATTCCAACTTGCCAGGCAATCGATATCATCCCAGCCGTAAGCTCTGCTGTCCTTATTTACTAAATGCTATAGCATTGGCACATAGTTGTTGATTGCTTTCTTCCTTGTCACTAACAACGTATTAAAACAAACAGAGCTAAAGTTCCTGAGGGACTCCTTCAGAAATATGCTTAGTAATATATCCCCACATATAATTATATTTTGTGACTTGTTATATAGCCAGGCTTAATTAATTTAATGTGTCACTGTAAGTCTGAACTGGTGTGGATCCCTAATCACACGTCATGTGATACCAAGTTAAGTGTTGTGCAAAAGTCCCTTACAGTGATATTGCTACCTTTCAGCAGGCAAGCAGGCAGGGCAGGCAAGGCAAACTTTTGATCCCATTAAAAAAAAAAGAAGTAATTTGGCTAGTTCTACCTTTCAATAAACTTTTGTTCATTGGTACTAATTTTATGATCCCCCTGTTTCTCTATTAATAGAGTCCCATGTCAGCCCTTAGATTATTTTACTCAGGACTGATGCCAGGCTGGCAGGCCTGTATTTATGTTTATAAAATATTGGCACAACATGAGCATCCTTCCCAGCTCCTGGAAGTTCTCTCTGTTAACAGTTATCAACATGTCTTGTGTCAGCAGACCAGAGACCCTTCATCCTGCTCTTTTAACAATCTCTAAAGTTCTGACTTGAAAGTGTCTAAGCCTTAGTAGCTTCAAACGGCAGCATAGTCTGTTGTTGACAGCTCTACTCCTTTACCTAGTGGTGAGGTAGTATACTGTCAACACTACTTGTGTTAAAAGAGACTTGAAAATTAAAATATTGCTTACAGAATATCATGTTCTTTTGCTTCTTTATCAATTTGTTTTATTTCTAGATTCCAATTTATCAAAATTTGTCCTTTTTATGGTAAATAGTATGTATTTTATAGCCTCTTTCTCAGTAAATGAGTGGCTACATAAATCGTTATAATTCTCTAACTTTTCTCTTGACTAGTTAGGCTCATGATTGCTTTGGCTTTGTGAAACAGGCCCTGTTAAAACACCAAGCACTATATGCTGGTCAGGTAATTACTCACTGGCTATATTCTGTTAGCATACAAGAAAGATGATCCAAGTGGAAGCACGCCTGCATGAATCACAACTAACATTTAATTAAGTGATCAGTTCCCTTTCATGTGGAAAATGAAGCCTAATTTAAAACTTCTCTGATTAGGACACAAGATTGCTTGAACTAAGAAATAGCAGTTGATAATTTACAGAGTTAGAGTTAACTTTTTAACTGGCAGCACATGTCCCTTTACTCTGCATCTCTCACTGAATTCTTCTCTCCCTTAGCTCTCCATTCCATAAAATACGATACGATAAGTTCAAACCTACCCACCCCCTACTCCATGCTACTGTATCTAGGCAGTGGATTGAGAACCTCCTTCTCCCTCTTTCCTTTTAAGACACAAATGATCTCAGAATAATTCGGATGTTCTTCAAATTGCTCTTAAATTCCCTGATCTTGACTACATTCAGACTATGATCCCTTCAAAGAATCTCACTAGTACCTGTAACCACCGCTACCTTAGGTAGAAACCTAGCTCAGCTTTCTAATTTTGGAGTAGTGCTTTGGCTTTGAAGAATGACTTTGCTTTTTATTTTCTTTCTTTTTATTTTTTTATGCTCATGGTATAGAATTTGCTGTGATATACAAAGAGCTCTCTGACCAAAGTTCTTGGTCTCTTTACAAGCTGGGCAGTACAACTCCCTAGTGAAGCAACCCCTGCATGTTCTCTTTTGTTTGATCAAGTGGACCAGTCACCAGTGTGGGCTTCGAGCTTGAAACTGATGAACCACCAAGAATAATAGCTGATTCCTTCCATCCAATACACCCAGTTGTCAAATCCTGTCCCAGATATTTGCAGGCAATCATTCAGTCCAAAGACGTAACTGCTGTTAGTCCAGAAGAGTGCATCCCCAGGATCCCATTGCAAACCAAATGGCTTCACTGTAAATGCTGAAAAGGCATGAAAATTACTAAGTGTGAAATAAAATAAACCCCTCTCCTGAAAGCCCAGATTGGCCCCTCAGGTGCTGAGGCTACAGATGTTTTTTAACTGCAAATGCTTCAGCCCACTTAGAGTACTATAAATTCAAGTGACCCTGGTGATGTATTAACATAAATCACATGAGGTTGAGACTGGGATTGTCATTTTGGGGACAATGTCTGGGACAATGGATGCTCAGCCCTAATTACAGCTGCTAATGTTAAGCTGGAATTTTCAAAGTTGCTCGAGGAAATTTGGTCTTGAAATAAGTCGACTTGACTGAGAAAACCATGCAGTTAGAGCTGTACAGTTTCAGCCTGTTCCACTTTGTGTGACCTCATCTTTTATCTGTCCGCATGTGGGCAAAAACAAACAGTGGAACCATTTCTGTTAATGTTGTTTTTGTAAGGATCCCCTTCTCATGGCTTTGAACCCTTTTGTATGATGCCAGCAAGCTGTTTATAAATTGGTAACTGTCCTTATTGTTTTGGGATTCCTCTGCTCCCACATGGACCTGGCAGTCCCTTCCTAAAATGCTGGGGTAGTGCAAGAATGCTATTTCTGCAACTATCCATTCCACACTGGATTCTTAAATGCTAGTTAATCAGACCTCAAGTATTTAGCTGTTCTGAGAAGTGGGACGCTAACGGCAAATATGCATATTATCATCTGCAGAATCTGACTCCTCTAGTGGGAGAAGGCAGTAGTTCAGGCTCAATATGCTTCATTCAAACATGGGACAAAACTTGCCAAAAATACAGCATACTAGTAATTGTAGTCCCCGCTGGGACCTGAGGTGAGACCACAAACTACGTTTATTTGGAGCAGTGACACTCTTCCAAGCATGATGAAGGTCAGCAATTTTGGAGAGGGATCACTGCATTCAACAGTCCTGAACGTCAAAGGCCATTCACTAAGAAATTGCAAAGGGCAGCAGTGGTGGTTGCCTGCTGTACCGACTGCCTCTGGATCCTGTGACTCTGAGCAGTTTGCTATGCCTGGAGATCTCTGGTTTGGGGTTTGCATGTGTCTTTTCTTGCTGGGTATGGGGAGGGTAGGGGTTTTTTGGGTTGTTTGGAGGTTGGGTTTTTATTTAAATTTTTTTTTTTTTAAGTTATAGGCCAGGCAAGCTGGAACTCTATACAAATGTTGTAACTGAAAAATTTACAAACAAGTGTTCAGGCACTTACGTAGGATTGTAAGGGAGGGTGAAAGCAGCTGCTCATATTGTTGCAAAAGCTAAATAATTTCATGGAAATACAGCTTCTGCATCCAATTTATAATTTCAAGCATTACAGCGCAGGGGTTAGAAAAGAACTGGGCCTTGGGATGCCAACTTCTGTTCATGGATTCTTCCTTTGATTCACTGCCTCTGCTCATTCATGTTCCTGTTGAATTCAAGGAATTAAAACACTGCTATGCTTTCAACATTGAGATTAAGCCTAATTTGCCTTCTGAAGGATTTTAAAACTTCTGTGCATCTTGGGGCACTGTTCATATCTTCTCTGCTTAATGACGTTGTTCTGAAGGTGACATGGTCTGGCTGTGTCGCTCTTACAGACAGCACCCTGCACAAACAGGTTTCAGCGCACGAGTGCCCAAAGCTCTCCTCGGTGAGACACGTCGTATACAAGTGTGGAGGGAACAGGATGATAACCAGGGGGTTGCTGACATCACTGAGCATTCAACACATGTCTTAAATAGCTAAATTAAGAGGCTGGTCCCTCTAGGTAATTTAAGGAGCCTGTTTGAGAGAGTGACTGCTGGAAAACATGGAGGTATATGCTAATGTGCATCCCCTTCACTGTATCACCCCTTGGAAGACCTGCCTGATGCTCAGCAGGTCTCCCTGGTACAGCATCTCGCACAAGAAACCTCTGAGCTGGATAAGCTTGTAAATGCTGCTGCATAATATCAATTGTGAGTAACAAGTCAATTCAGCTAAGAAGTTTCTGAAGAAAAAAGAAGCCCGGAGATACAGTGGGCATAACGGGAATGTAGGTGTGTAATTTCTGGGTTGTGATTCTTGTTCTTGCAGAGCTGTGATTTGTTGGAAGTCAGAGAATAGGTAGGGCTGGAGAGAATTCTGCCTTGTCCTGTGTTTTGCTCTTGCAGCCTTGATGGCCACCTGATGATATTGACCTTTTCATGAAATTTGGACAGGTTAAGGCTTACACCTACATAACCTAAAATCAGGGGCTTGGGGTCCCGTAGTTTGGTGTTCTGTGGAGCTTTATTTTTCTTAAGTGAGAGACTCTGTGTGTGTGTCCCTGCGTTTGAGTCCTAATTTTGAACCAGATTAAGCAAAACATAGGAAAAGGACAAAGGTTGGTTTGAGTCATAATTATTTACAGTCTAACATGTTAGACTATTGTTGGCAGTTACTGCTCCTGGTAATAGTGGTGGCTAGACTGGTGTACTTTTTGGCAAAGTGTTGCTTTGGTGAGACTCCAGTCCTTTGACAGTTGTCCATTAGAGATTATTGTGACTTTTTGAACTACAAAAAGTGATTTTTCCAAGATTTTTATTACCTGAAGAAGGAATCTGGATCCTAAGTAAGCTGGGCTAGAGATGGAAAGGCATTTTCTTTTAATTTTCATTATTTCCAAAACAGCAATGTGATGTCCTCTTGATGGTCTAAGTCCTCAGGCTGTAGTAACTGCTTAGATTAGGTAAGGTCTAACCTGGTTATCAACAGGGCTCAGGTCTGGGGTTTGCCTTCCACGGCTGGTCCAACCCACCGTTCCCCTCTGCAAACAGTCCCTTCCTCCCTTTCCCTCACGCCACAGCTGGCAAGGGGGAAGGAGCTGAGAGAGAAGGCAGCTGCTGACACCTAGCACCAGAGGATCAGCCATCACCCCTTGGGAGAGAAGGTGGCAGGCTGGTCATAAACTTCCCCTAGGCTGCGCGTAGGCCAGGCCTAGCCCAGGGACCAGCTACTGCACTACATCACCGTAGTTAATATTGGTGCGTCAGCAAATGTGGTTTTGTTTCCTCAAAGACAAATTATAGCTGTTGTCAAACAGAAGTGCTTTTGCTCATACTGACCACCTCTAGAACTCTGGAGATGGGGAAAAAATCAATAAGTGCAGACTAGCAAAAAATAAAATAAACATTTTCAAGCTTTTAAGATATTAACAAAATAATGAAATGAAGAAAACCATCCCTGAAGGGGTAAGCTCTGTTGACTGCACTGGGAGGGAAGAGGGCTCCTAACAGGTGAATTTGTTCTTTTCCTCATTGAACACTCAGCAAGATGTCTGCAAGTACCTTTCAGCAGAGCATGGTTAAGGACTTGTGCGTGGTTCCATCCGGTCTCATCCGGACAGCATATCTGTGTGTGAGGCCACTGGGACAAGATAGTGATGGGGTATAGGCTGAGGTGCTTTTAGAGACATGCCTGAGGTTACATTACTTTGCTGCAGAAAGGCTGCCGATTCTCTTATCCTGGCTAACATCTGTTAGATGGAATCTACAGGAACTGGCCAGAGCTCATTCTGGAGCAGAGATGACATGCATAATCAGGAAGAAGCAGAAGGATGAGCTAGCTAAGTTCAGACTTGCTTTTAATTGTATCTACACACCTCTTGGTAATGTTCCCAGTCTGCAGGAGCTTCCTAGCTTTTAGACAGAACACAGCATCACCAGTTTCTAGAAAGATGCAGACCACCTTTATCACCAGGGCTGTGAGAACACTACTGTTTCACAGCCACCAAGGTTAGGTTGGTGTACTGTGCTTTCCCAGGGCTATGCTCAGATCCATCTAGTGACTGAAGTGGGTGCAGAAAACGTCGTGTGCTTGGTAAGCAGGGTAAGAGCTCATACCTGCAGGGTTGGGACTTTAACCCATGTAGCCTGACCTCCTGTATCATCAAATTACTGCCAGTTCTCTCTGTGTGGAGTGAAATAGCTCATGTTTTAGTTCAATAATGCACTTTCTAGAAAGGCAATCAACCTGGATCCAAGGACATAAAGGAATAGAGAATACACCCCTTCTTTAGCATTGTGTTCCAGAGGATAATCACTCTGTAACAAATGTGAACCAGATGATTCGTTAGGATTTTTCTAACTCCAGCTCTCAGCCATTGTTCCGGTTCTTGCTATGCCTTTTCCCACTTAATTAGAGCTCTTAGAACTGGCATTTTTCTCCCCATGATAGAATTTGCACACTAATCAAACTGCCTCTCAACAACCTGTAACAGCAAAACCCAGCAATGTCTCTAAGCTAGAATCTACTCTGCTCCTCTTAAGAGGTAGTAACCAGTGATTTTAGCAGTTCAGTCATATGAATCATCCTGCCAGTAAAGCCAATTCCATCACATTTTTTCCAGTTCCCTCTGCTTTTCCTTTACAGAGATCTCATGACATGGATGCACTGGCATCTGCCCTGAGTTTCCATGTACAGCTGAAGGTGTTAGGGTTGGCTGTAAGACCCTGCATGTCCATGGAACTACCTGCCTCACCAATGCCTCTTTGCGTTATATCTGTTGATGTGTCTGAGCTGAAACTCCTCTCTGTGCCAGAAACAAAAGGATGCTCCTGCAAGTCCCTTCAGCTTGGTCCTGCATTGCTCCGTGTTCGATGGCCATCAGAAGCCTGCCTGAACTTTGGAGCATATATATTGACCTTTGATAGTGAGTTGCTATTTGGGCTAGTTTTTCTTTTCTTGGGGATTTGGAGAAGTCACTCCCCAGCCTTTTTAGGCAGTTATTTTAATGTGCAGTAAGCCACCTTGGCTTCAGTGTCAGCTGCGTTGGTGTGCTTGGTATTGGTTATAAGTGGAAAAAAATAAATTAAATGAAACTTCTGGTTTTTAAGAAAACTGCTTTCTTAGTTGCTTTCAGGGGAACCATTTGATCCATAGGACAAAGGTCTTTAATTTTGCCTTACCTCTTAATCTCATTAACATCTTCTGAACACTCTTTTCGGTGCGCAAAGCCCCAGGGTAGCCCAAGCAGTGGGGAAAAAAAAAAAAAAAAAAAGAGTGGAATAGACTTCGGAGCAGACCCCATACACATGTGAGGGCTCTTGCATACTTTGGTCTCTGTGGAACTCCTTCAGCCTGTAGCTCAGCAGCCTTTAGTGCCTGATATGTCTGACTTAAAGAACGCAGGAGTTTTGCCTCCACTGCTGGCCAAGATGTGTGGTCTTTGTAAAGCTATTTAATCTTTTTTATCCCTCCCTTCCCCC
>VZTV01111387.1:19500-37080 GCA_013400875.1 Anhinga rufa
GGGCTGACGGGAGGGCCGCCGCGGGTGGCAGGTGCCGCTGCTGCCGGGGGGCACGGCCTGCTGCGGGGCGGGGAGCCGAGCTGCATCGCCCCCGGCTCCGCGGCGGGAGGCGGCGGCACCGAAGCAGACCTCCCGCGCTTTGTTTCTGCGGCGGCCCCCCAGCCTGAGGAGCCGGGCTGCCCCCCAGCCTGAGGAGCCGGGCTGCCCCCCAGCCTGAGGAGCCGGGCTGCCCCCCAGCCTGAGGAGCCGGGCTGCCCCCCAGCCTGAGGAGCCGGGCGGCCCCCCAGCCTGAGGAGCCGGGCGGCCCCCCAGCCTGAGGAGCCGGGCGGCCCTGCGCTCCTTTGCCGGGGAGGGTCCCCGCTCTGCAGAGCTGGCGAGCAGGTGGCAGCGGCGGCGCCGGGAGCTGCTGGCAGCTGCACTGCACTTCGCAAAGCGTCTGTTTTCTGGGGGTAACCGCTTTAAAATCGCGCACTCCCCGCCGGCTGCGCCGCGGCAGCTGCAGGGCGCCCGGCCGTGCCCGTGGCCATCGCCGTGCCCGTGTCCGTGCCCGTGTCCCTGCCCGTGGCCATCGCCGTGTCCGTGGCCATCGCCGTGTCCGTGCCCGTGGCCGTGTCCGTGCCCGTGGCCGTGTCCGTGCCCGTGGCCATCGCCGTGCCCGTGGCCATCGCCGTGCCCGTGGCCATCGCCGTGTCTGTGGCCATCGCCGTGGCTATCGCCGTGTCCGTGCCCGTGCCCGTGCCCGTGCCCGTGGCCGCCGCGGAGCGCCGCTCGGCACACGCGCGTGTCGGGCCGTCGCTGCGCAGTCCCTGGAGGGGAACTCCTCGTTCATTCTTGTCAGGCCATAGCAGCAGGGAAGAAGATGATTGCTGAACTTTTTCTAATTAGGAATGAAGTAGGCTTGTTGGTATTCGACTGCCTCATGTAATTAAAATATAATACATATTCTGTGTTTGGCAATACTGATAATTTTATCTTCAGCGCTTGCAAAGGGGTTTGTGCACGTATAAATTTTGCTCTATGCATATACGTATTTTAATCACTAGGACTCAATGTGGTGTTAAACAAATGAGTGTATTTGTTTATACTACATTAAAATAATACATGTTTGTAGGGCAGTAATGGGGTACAAGGGGCATAAATCTAGGCACTCTTGTCAGAATAAGTTGGCCAGGTTGGCTTTGTTTTGTCTGGGGTAGGGAGATGGGGAGGATTAGAAGGAAAACTTAACTGATGCTGTTGTGGCTTTTTCGTTATTATTTTTAGACAGGGCTTGCTCTTTCAGGAGATGTAAAGGCCAGTCTTGGGAAGTCTTGAGTACTGGCTTGGTAGGCAGTATGTTACAGGAGGAAGCTTGAAGGTAAAAGCTTGATCTGTTATTACTGAAGGAAATGGTAGTTTGGTCCCTCACCCTCAAATAGGAATCTAGTAAAGAGATTTACCACAAAGTACCATTTTCCTTTCATGCATGGAAAGTTTCTTTTTGAGGAAGCAACCCTCCCCTGCCCCAGCCCCACACACTCAGCCTATTTATTTATTTAGTTAGTTAAAAAGCACCATCATCTTCATCTATTTGCTATAGTACTTTCAGCAAGACCCTTGTCATCTGATTTTTCTGCCTCTACGAGCAGTACACATGGGATGCTCTGGCAAAGAAAGGCGGAAGCATTTTCATTTTTGTGAAGGCTGGAAAGTGCCTGACCAGAGGATAAAAATGCCTGCGTACTGTGAGGTAGTGTTGCCAGTCCTAATGCTATGGTTGCCAGTGTTTCTAAGGTAAGCTCTGGTTTTGCAGTGCCCAGTAACAGCCCTGTGGAACTTATCTGTTAGCTTTCAGTTTGATATCAAAGGTTTACAATCTCAGACATCAGACTTTCCTTTGGGAACAGGAGAAAATTTTGTGTGATCTTTTCGTCTTCTCTCAATGGGTATTTATTTTTCAAACTGGCGTTTTATAAAGTACTAATCCAAAACAAGGAATAATTTAAATCCAGTCTAATAGGAGAGTTGTGTTAATAAAAATTATGTGTTTTGAGCTGAAAGCTGACTTTATAATAAAGCCTTCTCTAAAAGTAAACTTTGCTTTAATATTTTGAGTCTTAGTGCATAGCACATGCTTATGTGATGTGCACTTGTATATGAATCAAGCTAGCACTTTGAATATTCAGCCCATGTCTCAAGACAGGTAATAATTAGTGAATACAACTCTTCAGACCTTCAAAGTACATTTAAAATATGAATTGTTGCAGCATCGAAATAAGGGAGTTTAACACTAGCCACAATATAGCAGGGGAAGTAGCATCAGAAGTTATGATTTACCTAAGGCCAGTGAACTGTTGTGAGAACTGGAATGAATTTCTGGTTCCAGCTCTATTTGAAACAAGTGTTAGAAGAGCAGCAGTGCCAATGGAAACTGGTTCCTGAGGATTTGTGTCTCTAGGGTGATCCTTCCTGTGGGTTCTCTGACGTCAAATAAGAGCTGACCTTTGTCATTAACCTTTCTCTTCTTGTCTTAGAAGAGTCTCTCCTCTACCCAACTATTTTTTTTAAATGAAAGTGTTGGGAGCTTTGGGACTTCCTCCTGCTGGCAAATTTAGTCAAAAGCCAGGTCAGTGGACTCAAAAGCGATTAGTAGGCGGCTGGCAGATGGACATAAGCAAACAGAGAGTCCAGGTTGCGGGTGCGATACTATAATTGCATCTTCTATCTTACTTGAAAACTTGGTTGCAACCAGTTTGGTGTTCATGGTCACAAATGCAAGTATAAAAACAAATTATACAGTGTGTGTGTATATATAATAAGTATATACAAGTATATATTATATTTTTAGTCAGTAGGAAAAAAAAAGTCATGTGGAGTGCTGTGTTGTAAATGTAGTTCCCTGGGTATCTTCCGCTGTTTGCTAACATAACCACATGGAAGCTAGATAACATGCAACCAGTCAACACAAGGAGATCTTAGGTAATAGAAAGAAAACTCTAGGCTGACCTGTAGTATATCTTGTCCTAAAAGTGAAAAGCAAATGCTTTTGCATTGCTAGAAACTAAACAGCAAACATGGTATTTCTTGGTATTTACACTCTGGATAAAAAGACATTGTGTATAATGAGTTGTTCTTGGGTGATCTTTTTTTCAGGTGCAAGAAACAAGGAAGTAGCTGCCCATTTCCCTAGTTTTGGTTTGATGACTACCCAGTACAGACTAAATGAATTTAGGATGGCATATGCCTTTTGGTATCTGGGACGTTCCATGACAGGACTTGAGTGCAGTTTCTGAGATACAGGGCATATATAGCTTCACACCTGACACTAAGTTGCAGCTGTTTTGGGACTACATGATGAAACTGGGCCTCCACTGAGAACCAGCCTGCTTCTTCCTGTTTGAGAATAAGCTTCTTCCAGTACTTTAAAAATAAAAAGCCAGCACAGTAATAGTGGATCTTTCAGTAATGTCCTTATCTTTACAAGAGCTGGAAATTTCCAGTGTGTGGAGGGAAGGTTAAAATATAATATTTGGGAGAAACTGTCCCAGACAAAAAGTAGGAGTGCCTCTCCTGTGGCTCATCTAAAGAAAAGACTGAAAACTTTACTGACTTGAAGGGAAATGATCTTCTTCAATTTTCTTAATAGGTCTTTGATCATACTGAAAACAGTTGCCTGTGGAAAAAACATTCTTTCAAGAACCGTGATATTTTGTTGCTATTTGGAAAGCAAAGACTAAGGAAAAGGGGAAACTAGCAGTAATGAGACCATTGTAGTTACCTGTGAAACTACAGTATTTCAGCCGTCTGGTGCTGCTGGGACATACCTTCTTCCTTAATGAAGTTTTGGGAAAAGTCATCTTACCTTCAGAAGCTTGGAATGTGGTTTCACAATTATGCCATGGATGACCTTTTACTATCCCTGCTGTTGACGATGGAAACAGTCTTGCTTCATTAGGGTGTCACCTCCACCTTCTAATTCAGACACTACTTCCTAGCATTTCTGTAGTGCCTTTAATTTAAAGGTAACAATTTAATTAAGCTGGAGAACTACCCAGCAAAGTAAATAAGTCCTACTATCCCACTAGAGAAGGGGAAACAGAGTTGTAGAGTGTCGGCAATTTGCGTTTGGTAATGTAGTTAGTGGCAGAATCTTGGCTGGTATTTGCTCATCCTTGAGGTTCTCTATCCCTGTGACAGTACGCCATAGGCTTCGGTCTGCTGGTTTTGTCCTGTAAATGTCTGTAACTTGCTAATAACCATATTTGTGTTAATTAGCCTCTCATTACAACACGTAGTTGCAAATCAAATACCATTCTTTGAAGAGACATACATGCAAATGATTATTGAAAGTTGAAAGTCAAGTTTGAAACTATGTAGTACAAGCTATAACTGAAGGGTTAGGAAAGGTTCAACACTAACTCTCAAGTGCAAAGATATTCAAGAGTTTATAAGCCAAAACTGTTTCTTTTTTTCCTTTTTTTTTTTTACTTGTGAGCTCACATTTCTGATAGTAATATATTACCTCATAGCATGTTTCATACTGAATGATCCTCATGCAGCCTGAGATCTCATATATGTCATGGGATAGAGGGAGTCCCTTATCCCCATTGTAACAAGACTATGCTCAGTGCCTATCGTTTCAGGGAGGAGACCATTAAGTGGCAGTGCAAGCTCTTCATTGTTTTTGTCTCTTCTTGAGCTAACCTCAACCTAGGACTCAGCTGCGGAAGCAGTGTTACGTTGGAAAATATTAAAAAAGAATATTGACAGAGCCTACTTGAGTCAGGAGTGCCCCTAGCTCACGCATATGAGAATTTGCAAAAGGATGACAATGTTTTGCTTGGACAATAGGTACCTGTTGCTGGCTTAAGATGTAAGAAGTACTGCACTGTGAGCAGGAGCTAGGAGGACTGAACCTCATGCACTTCAAAAGCAGGTGACAGAAAGCACTCTGCAGCACGATGACAAGGACTGTGTAGTAGCATCTAGTTCTCTGACATCGTGTTTTCCCTGTGTGATGGGCTTTATTGCACAGTCAGCTGCTTCCTGTTTGCCTATTCTTATGCCAGTTGGCAGGATTTGTTTCAGAGTATTTTACATTTTGAGTGAAGTCTTTAATCATAGTATTTTTCTTCCTTGTGATGTAGGTTTGCCAGTTAGTTACTATCTGTTGTGTTGTGCAGATTTTCCTGTTTGACTCTGAGATCCTCTTTTGTGCATGTTGATTAATTTTATCCCCAAAACATCCAAGTCATCACAGTCAGTGAATGCAGCCTTTATTACATGGAGTGAAGATCCTTGTAAATATTGAGTGTGTTATTAAGAATAATGTGATGTTCTTAACTAGTCCCTAGATATTGGACACTGTCAATATCAGAAGCTGTGCAGAAAAGCTGCTCTGGTCAAAAGTGTGGTGATTCTGTAGTCATTCCTTCAGGACTTTTCAGATACCATTCCAAGCTGTAATAGGGTTGAATTCTGTCAGTCAGTCAACTTGGTTTTAGTTGCTCCTATTTATTACACATTTATTCTTTATTGCTTCTGGTAGACTGTACACCAGAAGCAAATAAGCTACCCATTAGGTAGCATGGTGGGCTACTAAGTTCAACAGATGTTGTTAAAAGCTGGTGACTTTCCCCTGATATGAAATCCCATAGCTCTTGCTTGGGCTTTCAAGTGCTGAGGAACTTGTGATTGAAAGGTGATGTTATAATGTGTCGCCTGAATCAAATAAGGTTTGTAAAGGTCTTGAGGTTCCTTACAACTGTTAATAAAGGCTCATGGTGCCTATTCGGGAGATTCAATGGGAATCCATAATTTTATTTTACAGATGGAAATTAGGAAATTTGGGTATTGGAACTCTTGCCGAGTGCTTGTTTCCTTCATCATTGCTTTATGTGTATTATAGACCAGCACATCATTGTACAGACTCTACTGAATCAGATGGTGTACCCAAGGTACTTATAATCCATGTATATCAAGAGGGATCAGAGAGCCATGGATGGGAGAGTCTGAAGGAGACAAGAGACAGTATTGGTTAGTGTAAGGAGCCCCAGGAGATAAGCAGATATGACTTATTCGGTAGGCAGCATAGCCAAAGGAGGGATTTAAGGGAAGACAGTGGTAGCTTTCAGCAAGTGTTTACAGACAGCATCTACCAAACAGGATGAACATCACCGGACAAAGCATGAAGATGTCTGTTGGAAATTGATGGTGGAGGATGACACCCTTCTGCTTGTCGAGAGCGTTTTCTGGAAATTGGCACTGTGGATGTAGGGTGATGAGTGTTCTAGGAAAAAGATAACGTATGTTCAAAATGAGTTCTATGAAGGACTCGTGAAGTGCCTAAGGGGCCATGGAAGTTAATGGGAGTTGAGCAAAATGGGCTTGGGCCCAGAGAGGTGTAAGTGAGGTGAACAACTCCTGGTGGTTTCCAGAGAAGTTTGGGTACAGAACTTGGCATGGACCTCTTTTGAAAATTGCGTTTTTGGTAAACTGGTCTGAAATTCCTGGACTGAAAGGCAAAAAGCAAATCTGAGACAGGTACAGCCAAAAAAACCAAACCAACCAACCAACCAAAAAACCCCAAACACCACCACCCCACCCCACTCCCCCCCGCAAACTGCAAACCCTTAGTTCTGAGCTCTAACTACTAGAGCCTCCCTTTGAGTTTGGCACTATTAAAATAGTGCACTGTGCTATTCATAGACTGGACGAGTACTTTACTTAGAATTGGCACACACAGTAGCCATCTAATATACATTTTTTTCTCTTTTTTTGACACATCTGTTTTCATTGTTATTTTGTAGGTGTTTCTGTCTTACGTAACCCAGCTATTTCTGTAGGGTTGCAGAGAAAGGAAGTGAAAGGGAGGGAATGCTAATTTCCATGCTTCTGGTTTCACAGCAGTATAAATAATCAGGAAAGTGAGAATGTGAGGGATCATGGATGACTAAAGAGAGGTAGAATCTTTCACTTTCGAGGTCATTGCTTTGGGCCTATTGCCAGTCAGGAGTGGCTGAAGGTTTCTTTTGGAAGGCTCTTGGATGAGTTGTTCAGGGCCCCTGAACAGCTGGTGGTCTCTCGTCCACTCTTCAGGATGCTGTGTGTTTCATGAAAGCCTCCACACAAGAGATGGCTGGGAACCACCCTGTTATCTCTCAATATATGAAATGACAGAGTAAGGCATAGAGTTCTTCTGTCAGGCTGATCCTTCTAGACAGCAATGAAGCATGTCATGAGACCGATGTAGCTGCTTCCATCTATTCTGTACTTCTGTTTTTGACGGAATAAATATTGATCATTCTTCTCCAGAACTGTTGATCTTCTACCACAACTGAAATACATAGTGCAATTTTAGCTGAAGGGAGAGTAATACAGAATAAAATCTCAGCTTTATGCCTTGCCAGACCCAAATTCAGGCTTCAGCAATATGAACATTCCAGGGTTATGTTGTTGGTGAACAGTTCTATTACCTACAGGCTTTTTTCTTTTTTTCTAATACCTTTCCTATGCTTCTGCTGGTGGCCAGCAACTGCAGTGGCTGAACAGAACAGCAGAGGGAAAAGATTGGGGTTATATGGAGAATAGCTGCAGTAGCAGCTTGGAGCTTGCTGGCAGAATGAAGGAACCACATGCTGGAATGAAAATCCTTTCAGCCTTGGCATGTGATGATGTTTTTTTATTTTAAGGCTGCATTGAACCAAAACTGCAGTAATCCATTTTACTCCTTCAGGCTTCTGCCAATAATTATGTAAATAACAGAACACAGTTAATTATTTGTTTCATAGCTTCCCATTTTCTTTATTCATATTAGAAACATATCATTATTGTCTTAGAATGTGAGCCCTGTGTTCCTGGCAACATGGAAGACAACAAGAGTGGGTGAACAGACAGAGTCAACAGGACTTCTGTCTGTGTGAAGCCTGCAGGGCTTGACTTAAACCTACCCAAAGGTTAACTTTGATTCATATGGTTGTCCTGTGCTTTGATGGTCTGTTCTCTCTGCATATTCTCATTTCAGAGAAGTGATCCTTTGGGAGAGTGTGCCAACAAAGCAGTACAGATCTGAAAGGGGAGTCTTGCCCTGTTTTTGGTTTGCAATTTTCACTTCTTTCTGCCTCTCACTTCTGTATTTCATTATTTGTGTCTGTTGCAAAATGTCCAAGGTCGTCACTACATTTATGCTGGCGTACATAGTTGCTTCATCAGTTTTGCTACCAGGTGTACAGTCTGGGAAGTTACAAACCACTGTATACCTCTCCAGTGAGACTTTTCATTTGAAAATGTGAGACTGACAGGATTTTTTTTCCCTGTAAGATACTGGATTCTCATTTTTCCATTGCCTTTAGCGTTGGGTGGTTTTCTCCAACAGGCTTGTGCCTTTATCCCAGCGATACCCACTGTGGCTTGGCTATCCTGAGCAGCATGAGTTAAATAATTTGATCAGCTATCCAGGCTTTAGTAATTGAGCAGGTTATTATATGAAATGTTGGTTATGGGACACTGAATCGGGGCTGCTTAAGCACTTTGGGGCAGGGACTAATTTTGTGCAGTTCTAGGCATACTGTCAGTGCTAAATAACAATTAATATAGAATTGCAACACTATTAATAAATGCTGACTGTGTAAGTTAGGAAACAAACTATGCAATAAAGGAAAATGATTTCTAATGCACCGGTGTGCCTCAAAGAGTGGTCATTGCGTGTGTTTGTGTGTTAAGCTATTAGACCTCAAATACTGCTGTAGCAATACTAATGCTAAAACATTTATAATAGTCTCATTATTTCTGTCTAGCAGCCAGAAATGCTGACTAACTCTCAGGATAACAATCTTTTATATATTCAGGAAACAAAATACCCAAGGGCCACCTGTGACTGACAGCTACAATGCTCTGATTAAAACTGACAGTTCCTGATCAGCTCAGTCTTGGATGTGTTAGTTCCTTCTCTGATGGGGAAGAGAAGGGGAAGTCAAAGAGCGATGTAATGTGATAGTATTAGGAGATGAGACTTTTTTTTCCTTTGCAATTTTTGAGGAATTTGTAACTCAGAAGTACCAAACAAGGTGCATGGAAGGGCAAACATTGATCTCTTCTTGAAGACTTTCCTATAACAAGAGATGGAAAATACTAAGGTCATTGATTTTTGACTATAACAACAATGTGCTGAGATTCCTGAGCTTCTGATGATCAATTAAGCTATGGTGTTTGGGGCCCTAAAACTTGTGTGTGTGTTTTATTCCCAACTGGTATTAAGGCAAGGGAGATAATTTTTCCTTAACGAGAGGAATTCTGGTGGTTTTGTTCATCTGTGCTTGCATACAGACTGCATAAACAATTACACAATCCCTAATGAAAAACCTTGAGTCAGAACGTGAGGTTGTTGGGTGCTAATTCTGGCTGAAGGTTGGGCACTCACCCACTAGTACTCCACACAGAGAGTGTTATTTTCTGCCCTTTCCTCCCAACAGCATTTCTTAGCTGTCAAGGGAATAACCGATTTATTTAATTTACCTCTCTATTCATTTAATCTACTTTTTATATGTATGCAGGTGCTGGATGCTCATGAGCAGTTTGCAACGCTTCCCCAGCACATACTGCCGTGTGCTTGCCAGCTCTGTGATGTACCTTGAACTGTACAGAAGTGCTGAAAAAGCAATAAAATTAATGACTTTGCTTCTCTTGCCTATTTCATTATAGCAGGGTCTTGGTAGAACTGCTAAAATTTAGGGTCACTTGCTATTTCCTTCATAAAACATGTATTTTTTAGGTTGGCAAATTCCAGCTCGGCATAAATGAATATTGCTTACGGTTATTTTGTAAGCTTAGATGTATGACCAGTTTTGGAAACTAGTGTGCTGTTTTATATGTGCTTTAACACCCATGAAATTGGGTAGACCTTTCACTACTTAAATAAGTTTTGGGTCATACTCTTTAAGTCTCTGGGGTTGGGGGCACTGGAGAAGTGGGGCATCTTTCTAAACTTGTGTGTCTCAAAGTTAGAGTTGCAGTGGAAGGGGAGCAGCTCTTGCCTCTTGGAGCTTATTTCTAGTGAAGACACATTTGTTGCGTCGTTGCATAGTGCCCTTCCAGAGGTACTTCATCTCTCATGCCATGCTAAAACACTTTTCCAAGTAGGGTTAAACTTACCTTTGGCCTTAAAGGTGTGCGAGGATGTATGTGATATTAAGGCACATTTTTGGCTGCTATTCAAGGTGCAGAGGGTGTACTTTAAGTTATTACAAAGTGACCAAAATTATGAGGTTTGGACTGTGGTTTGAGAGGGACTGCAAGAGTAGCTGAAGAGAGAGAGGTAAATCACTTTTGGTCTGCATTTCATTGTTCTTGTTAAACTTTTTTCTCATTTGGAAGTGACTCAAAATTAGCAATGCTTCTGTAGTCATATTGTGCTCAAAAATATATATTGGTATAAATGTCAAACTCTTTACGTCATTGCAAACTTACATTTACCTCATTACATTTAAATCACTTGCATT
Source organism: Anhinga rufa (assembly GCA_013400875.1). NCBI lineage: Eukaryota > Metazoa > Chordata > Aves > Suliformes > Anhingidae > Anhinga > Anhinga rufa. Next base: position 29,976 of record VZTV01111387.1, read on the forward strand.
GCTGAAAGCCACTTTACTTAACAAGAATAAATTAGTAGTAAGCTAATGTTTGAATAAAAACACAAGTTCTGTGAGTGGCTAGGTAGAGGTTTCTATCTGTGTAAGCACATGCAATACAATCTGAAATCAGATATAACCTTCTTGGTTTAACTAGTTAGTCAAGCTCTATTATACCATCCCTTCACGTTTTCTATTTGAATAGGAAATATGTTCATCACCATTTAGGAATTACTGGACTTTCTAACCTGAAATGTTTGGGTTTATTAACTCAAAGACTTGTGCAACTGAAGTACTAACTGCTTCAATCTTGAGTGGGAGAGATTTCCTATGCAACTGGTATCTGTAGCAGGAGGTTTGTATATCTAGAAGAAGCCCAGCAGTGGGAGAGTTTGGTTTGTCTAGACTGTCGTAGACATTCAGCCTCTGGTCCGTGTGCAGAGACCGCTGGAAAACAACAGGTAGGATCAGTCATGGTGTGGACAATCACTAGTTAGTAGATTTAAATCACTGATCTGATAATTAAGCTGTTTGTGAATGTCATTAATCACACTTTTGGCTGGCAAAACCAGTATTTTCCAGTGCTTCAGTCTTCTTGGTAGATAAAAACAAATACATAAAACTTTTTGCTTGCATGAGTTTGGCTTTAGTGAAGGAAGCTGGTAAGAAGAAAATTTATTAGCAGCACAGTTTTTTTTCACTGTTTTCAGGGGTTTCTTTTGTTCTGCAGGAGTAAGGTTTGCTTTTTTTTATCAATGCCATTGACATAATACAGAAGACTACTGTTTGCAGCTTCCATTTAAACATGTGGACTCCATTTGCTTCTGCTAGTACAGATTTGTAAAGACAGGAGACCTAAAATACAGATCTTACAGTCATGCAGAAAGTTTCTATTTTAAAAAAAGGTTTATAAGTATGATGTTTCTAAAATATATCTGCTCCTTTATAATTACACACTTTAGATATTAATACATATAATTTTGAAAGTATAATTTAGACTTCGGTAGGTAGTGTCATGACAATTTTAAGGTAGGTTTAAAAAAAATTGCACCAAAATATCTCAACAAGAGCAATTTTCTTATTTAGTGATATTCTTGAGCTTAGTGTGGAGGACCTGATCCTAGACTCTGGTGGTTTTTTGTTTTGGGATTATTTTTTTTTTCCTTTTAACCCAGAATGCAATAGAGACTGAATTGTTCTGTCCTTTAAAGAAACAGTCCCAGGGTGCTTCTGTAAGATTTCAGGGCTAGAGGGGAAGCAAGAGCACACTTTGGGTACTTTCAGCTTACAAGTTATGATTAGAAAATAGTCTCTTGGCAGCTCTTAAAAAGCTAGGTAGTGAAAGACTTGGTGGTAAGCTGAAAGAGCATCAGTCTGGGTGTGAGGTGGTGTGTACACACACAGATTCCAGACTCTCCTGCTCTGTGATGTATTTCTTTTAACAGATTAGTTTCCCTTTAAATCTGGGATAGCATCTTTCCAGTCAAAATTGCTATGCGGCATGTGGTTTGCTGAGGGGAAAGCAAGTAATTTTTTGTCTACCAAAGGATCATGCCATGTCAGCTGTCTGATCCCCCTGTAATTTTGCTGTGGACCACTGTTCAGTGCCCCTGCTGCCAAGACTGCAGCTGCATGCGCCCTTTAAGTTCAGCATGGGTGCTTAGAGGGTCCTCACTCTTTCTGTTTCTTTCCTTCTCTCCCTCCCCCAGGCTCTCACTTGTGTGTAATCAAATTATACAGTGGCATCAGCCCCAGTGGAGAAGAGCTCCTCTGTTAGAAAGCTGTCCCTCTAGAATTTGCACACAGATTTCATCATTTGCACCTGCCATCGCTGGCTGCTGCTATGACCTTGTGTGCCAGCAGCCTGTGCTGGTAAGTGTTCCCTGTTCCTTCTATCTCAATTAATAGTTTTAAGGACACTTAATTCCTTGCCAGTCTTCTAAAGCTTGTCTTTGTCCATAAACACTCTGCATTATATTTTTACAGGGTCCAGTTGAAGAGTGCTTTCAGCACGTGTAATGAAAGCTAGAAAGGGCAGTGTTATGAGGTTTCTGTTAAATAAATAAAGGCAGCAACCCAAATCACCAGCAATTGGTGTCAAGTGATAACTGTGCAAGGATGCTGGGTCATTCAAGACAGTAGCAGTCACTTATGGAACACTGCAGACTTCTGTTTGAAACCCATTGTAGGCTGGTAAAGCCTCATGCTGTTTCTATTCAGATCTTCTGGGCATTGTGCCTTCTGTGGGGTACAGGGCTGCTGCCTTCTCCCCATGTGGGACCCCGTGTGCCAGACACACCTGCCTTAGCAGCTGCACTTTGCTGAGTAGGATCGAGGTGTAGCAGCCCGTGAGTGTGAAATGGCCATCGGGTTGTGAGACTTGCCAGGCCTGCCTGCTCTGCACAAGGCCTTCTGCCATGCTTTTCACTGTCTGATGAACCCCTTAGAGTCAAACCAACACTTTTTCAATGTGGAAACTTGAAACCATTGCCTCTATCACTACCTACGGGATGTTTCCTCATGTCATGAAGTCAACGCATTTCAATATTTTACACTTCAAAGTATTCACTTATTTCAATCCAGAATTCTTTGGTTCCACACAGACTTTGAATCTACTCTCTTTCGATCACTGAAAATCATTGAGGCAGCATTGTGCAGTGGAGCTTTCTAAGAGCCCCACTTAGACTAAGCAGCATTTGGTTTCCTTTGGGGTTCATTGCTGCAGCCCCCTCATTGTGGATAATTTTCATGTGATGTCTTCATTTGGGCAGTGGATGTTGCACATCTCACTGGTGGGTGTTAGAGGTAACTGTGCCCATGGAAGGGTGGATCTCTATGTCAGAATTGGAGAACATTGGTGGAACGGAACAGGGTGCAGCCTGCCTTGTTGTTTCTGCTATTGCACTGTTAAAAACATTAATCTTTTTAGCTGCTAAATATCCCCCATTGGTGATTGCTAAATGTAGTTACGTATGTACAAGCAAGCCCAAACAATGGAAAATATATGAAATATGAACCCTTTCTTTGTGCTTGGGTGGTAACATTCATCTTGCTTTGGTGAGGAATGTTCACTTCACATTTCCGAACATTGTAGTCAGCAGATGAGCTGTTTCCTCCTTCTCCTTCAGGTTTTGGTTTCTCCTTTGGAGACTGTGCTTAGATGGACTGTTAGAGTAATTATCAAAATGAACAGGCATGGTTTTAAAGATGCTGTTGTGTGATTTTATTGTTGTTGAGTGGAGAGGGGGTGAAAATTAGCTTGGTTCTTGTTTTGTTTTTCCATGGTTCAGTCTATTGACATGTAGATGAGCAAGAGTCATATTGGGAAAGAGCTGCCTTTTGATTCTGCTGGCGTCCCCAACCTGAGAGAAGACTAAGAATGCAAGGGAACCTCAAAAACCAATCCTATAGCTGACGCCTCCTGTCAAGCAGCATATTTGCAAAGATTATGGAAATTTTCATGTTGCTACTGAGTTTTATTTTTTCTGGGTGACTGTCGCTCTGTTAAATTGCTGAGAGAAACCTCCTTGTACAGGCACAGGCGTATTTTCACACATCCTAAGGTAATGAGAGTAAATTATGGGGAAACTTCATTCCTAAACAGTTGTTCTCAGCCCAATTTCACTGAAACTTTAACAACACAACAAATAAAAAACCTTAACACCCACCTCCCCCCCCAAAAAAAAAAAAAAGAAAAAAAAAAACAACACAAAAACCCCAACCACCAACAAAACAACAAACTTAAAAATAGAGATGAGGTTAAAAGGAGACTGTGTCTAATTTTGTTGGCGTTGTGGTCCTAATTTGTCGCTTCTGGTGACTTGAATTCCTCACAAATTGCTGGTTTGTCTGCTGAACTGTAATTCCCACATGCTGTAATTTTGTCCTTAGAAATGTTGGCCACTGGCAGCTCTCTCTGAGCTGGAATTTTGAATGTTTTAAACTCCTCAGCATGGTCCTTTTCTCTTTAATCTAGGTGGAGATGCTTGCCTCTCAGGGAGGACTGAGCAGCTGTCTGTGCTGTAGTAGAAAGCCCTGAGAAGGCAGTGGCGATAAGCATGGGGCTGGGGTGTGGAAGGTGCCCGCTGTATGTGTAAAGGTGGCGCTTGGATTGCATGTTGGCTGTAGAGGGAAGTTTGTGGTTGGCGACAAGAGTGTAACCATTCAGCAGAAGGATGAAAACCAGGCTGTTCTCTTCTAGGACACTTCAAAATGTGAGATCAAGAGATACTGAAGGAAAAATTCTGAGGTGTTTGCAAAATCCAAGAAACTCACAAGTAATGTGCTCTGCTCTTTAATGTCTATCAGCTAGTGGAAGAGTCAAATATTGCTATGAGCCTTTGGTGGGTTTGAAATCACTAGCTACATACTTTGAGTTTCAGCTAGCACCCAATCTCTCATTTTAGGCCATATGTTTAATTGTTATGTTATAAACTGAAAGAATATATCATTATTTATTAAAGTCTGAAAACCTGAAATGCTGAGATGAAAGGAGGGATGGATCTGAGTTGACTTTCATCTGGTTTTCATAATTTCAGTTGGGTTTCATCTTGGTGGGATTTTTTTGTTGTTGGTTGGTTGGGGTTTTTTAGGAGCCCTGATAAATTAAACCTTATTCTTTGTTGTTTGCTTCTTACATCGGTTTTATCCTCTGGGCATCCCCTGTTGTTATTCTAACCATTACTATACTCATAGACTTAGTATGGATTTCTCAAGTAAGAGGACATGACAGGTAAATGCAGTTATAACTGAACTACTTGGATTTTCAAGAGCTTATCATGTAACCTAACCTGTGGATGGAGGTCAGTCTTGAAGTACAAAGATTCTTTAAGCTCCAGATATTTTTACGTTTCTGCTCAGCTCTAAAATTTAGCAAAGTTTTGATGCTTACTGAAGTGGTCATGGATCCTTCTTGAAGAAATCTGAAATGGCTGCGAAAGGTTTTTTGGTTATATACTAATAATGTATTATTTCCATTTACAGTTAGGAATTGCAATTAAGGACACTGTTGGGCCGTGTTCTGCGCAGACGAGTAACAGCAATGACTGTTGGGAGAACAGAGCTCTCTGCTTAGCATGTGGATCACCTGTGCCATACCTATATGCACTAATTCCTTCACTGGCCTTCCCTTATGTATAAAAGGGATCTCTGCTGTTGACAGCCCTCAAACAGTAAGGCTGACCATTGTTACCTCTGCTTCTGAACAAATTAATGGGGTTCTATGTTGTTTAATATGAAGCAGAAGCCTAAGCAGTTTGCAGGGTGCATATGTGGTGCAGCAGCAGCAACAGTGCTGCAGTGCACTTCTGTGGCGTCCCTGGTATAACGAGAAGGAAAACCATATTCTGTAATTTTATGAAAGTGTGTAATTTAAGCAAAACACTTTACTTGATAGGCTGCAACCATTTATTTTTCAAACGTGTTGTGAAACGTTAGTAGTGGGTTTGTGTAAAAATGTTTGATTGTGAAGGAGGAATGTTTATTTTGGGTTGAAAAGTTTCAGAAAGGAAATGATATTTGTATCTTGATCAAAGTCGAATAATGTGAAGTTTAAAAGGAAAATAGCTGGGCTGAAGTCTCTTCATGTTAGTATGAATACAGGGCGGTTGCAGAGTGTTTATACTGTACAACTGAGATCAAGATTTTACTGCTTTATTTTCCAATGTTAGAAAGGATAAATGGAAGAAGGAACAGAGAGCTCAAGCTAGGTTTTGGACACTGCCATGAAGTATTGCTGTTTGTATTACTGCAGAGTCCTAAGGTCTTACAAGAGTGGATCCTGCTGCAGAAGTGACTGCTCTTCAACCCTGCTGCACCCCGGTAATGCTGCTGGAAGCAGGGCAGCAAAGAGGAAGAGGGTAGGGAGGAGGCTCAGTCATGTCAGGGGGCTTCAGCCAGAACACACGACAAACGCAGACGGCTCGTGTTCCAGAGTGACCCTCCTGCAGACCTGCTGGGTGCTCTTGGATAACTGGGCACAGCCTCTAGCTCTGCTTTCCTACCTAGCATAGCAAGGCTGTCTAGCATATAAGAACTCCTCAGAAATAATTAATACTCACAGTGGTCCTATAAGTTAATTATTATTAATATCCTAATGTTGTTGGTGATGCTGATGTCTGCCTTGTGTTTGGGAACTGAGAACAGCAAAGGTATCTTTTTGTCTATCCGCCCCAGCTGTTTTCAAGCTGCTAGAAAAACACTGATGCTCCCCTAGCTGCCTCTTGTTTGGCAAGCGCTTTGCAGTGTGGCAAAGCACCATGCTCCTGCAAATGAATGGGCAGTTAATTTGTGAATGAGTTGACCTGCATACCTAATTTACCTTCACACCTCCTGTTTGCAGCTGATATTAGTGTGTATTAACACATGAAGGGAGCGTCTGTGCGAAAGGGAGGAGGAGGATAAGGGCTTTTGCGTAAAAATATGATGATGGATGGCGTTTAAATACCTGTACTTTGACAGAAATTGATGATGTAATTCAGAACATATCAATTAATATGAAGGACTTGGAGAGGAAATTGATGCAACTCAAAGCACTTTCGGAGGCTTTGGAACCACTCTGTATCTAGCTGGAGCAATGGAGGCATACATTAGGACATGCTTCTGCCGAAATAAGATGTGCTTTGTCATTTCTGAAGGCTTACTTGAATATTTGTAGGCAGTAACATGGTTAATTTTGTCTTCTAAAGCAAATTAGTTACTGTTTTCTGCAGGGAGGAGAAAGTAAAGCAAAACCACGCATCCCTCTTACCCTTCCAGGTGCTTTTGCTCTCCCTCTAACTGTGGCCATGGTCACACTAATAGCTGCTTTGGCAGGTGACTTAAGGAGCAGCAGCAAGTGGCTCAGGGCAGAGCAGGTAGGGGGGAATAAGCAGGTGATAAGCAAGGTATTGGGACACTGTAGCAATTACATTTTTGTGGGGGTAAAAAGGCAAACAGTTTGTCCTTTATCAGGTCAGATAGCCACAGTAGTATTTTGGTAGCAAAGCAAAAGGCAGAGGATTTTATCTACTTCTAGCTTTACAGGCACAGGGTTTGTTTTGCAGCAGTTATATGAAAAAGAGGGTGCTGAGTTGGTCAGGATAGAATCATAGAATCGTTTAGGTTGGAA
>VZTV01111388.1:0-33845 GCA_013400875.1 Anhinga rufa
TGTGGAGTTTTTTTAGTTGCATTGTATGTCAGGTTTACTTCTTTGGAACAGACACTCAGTAGCTTGTCTTATTTACTTAAAAATTTACTTTAGTGGGTTGGTTTGGGGTTGCAAGGTATTGGTCTGTGAAACCATATTGTTCTGTTTTTTCCTGGTCTTTTGTATTTTGATACAGCCCTTAGAAATGGTCTGGCTAGACCATCAGTTTGACATGATTCAGAGTAGTGTGACTGGAGAAGAGTGGTTGTCCTGGTTTCAGCTGGGATGGAGTTGATTTTCTTCGCCGTGGTTGGTATGGGGCTGTGTTTTGGATTTGTGCTGAAGCAGTGGTGATGGTGCAGAGATGTTTTGGTTGTTGCTCAGTGGCGCATACAAAAATGCCATGCAGAATAGAGGAAAAAATATAGTACAAACCAGAACAATCTATGCTTGCATGTTAATAGCTTGCTGAAGTTTTTAACATACTATATGTAAGGAACGTTGCTTTTTTCTTCTCTTACAGGTTTAATTAATACATAAAAGGCCTGTAAAACAGTGTGTATTTATTGAGATTTTATGTACGCAGACGAGATCAAATTATTTCAGTTCTGTACTGAATGTATTCATAGGAGAGGATGTTAAAAGAGCCTCTTGAACTCTTCTGCACTTCTGTGCCCTTCCAGAGTGCCGTGAATTTTGTACTGTTGTTGTTGGCTACATTAAGTTCTTTAATGCAGAAGAGAAAATGGAGGCTGCAGTTTTACTGCCTAAAAAAACTAGTCTTAGCAGCTTCTGCTGCATCCTTGAGAAGGGAACTGCCTGTTCTCCCTGGGGACGGACACAGCTTGTTGGGGGCCAAGTGTCACCCTGGCTTAAAGTCTTAAGTCTGGACATAAGATTGTAGGCTATGTTACGACAGTGCTTAGTTTCTGTGTGATAGTTTAGATAGACACAGAAGAAATTCTCGAACGGTCTTTTTTGTCCGATTGTCCTTTTGAATGTAGGTGGGCACATGTTCATTGCTATCATGTAGGGATGTAGCAGTTAAAAACCTACAATTAAAAAGCTACAAAAGCAATTAAAACTGATTAAGAATTCCTGAGTAGCAGATGTAAACCCAGAATTAGTTCCTGAGAAAAAGAAAATTGCTAATTTCAGTCAGTTACATGAGAATAATAACAACGCTGTGAGAGAGAACCCTGCGTGTCCCTCTGTTCCTATGGCCTTATCTGCGATGATGCTTTAGACCGCTAGAGAAGGTTCTGTTATGTACTGTAACACCGGCATAAGAGAACGAACGTGAGTTACTATCCTAGTTGTAGATATGATTCGTATGCTGTATATAGGCAGTGCCTGTGACACTTTATGTAGTTGCTGTGTTTGCTATCACAGTGGGATTTTGAAAGGCAGCTTTATTGAAAGAGCAATAGTAGTACAGGCATCTGTCTACCTCCCACTGGAAATGTTTGTTACTGTTACCATGCTTAACAGTGAACATCTAAGCAGGAAACAAAGTTATAGGTACATATAGCGCAAATACTTCTACAGGCAGTTATCTCACAAGGAGCAAAAATCGATGAGGATTTAATGTTAGACGTGACTGAGTCAGGAAGGAAGAAGGTCTGCTTCCACTGTACCAAATGTTGAAGCAGTCATTTTATAAAACACCCTTCAAAACTGAAAAAGTTTCTCTACAAAGAGCCAAACCCATCTTTTATTAATCTATATATGAAAGTTTCGGACTCTGGAAAAGTTGATCCGTGTAATTGGAATTGTTCCCAAGATACATTGGCTTGAAAATAATATTTTGCTCCCTGTCATCACTGAATAAGTGCCTTTTGTCCGTGTTATGGCAAGTGGAGTTCTGACCACCCAACTGTGTTTTGCTGAAGCACTAAGCATGAACAAATGACTAGCAGTGCAGTAACTTTGACGTCCAAGGAGTGTAAGTATCCTCTTGGATGGAAGTTAGAAGTGGGGGGCAGAAGTGTTTTGCTCTCTCCCATCACTTGGTGAAAAAGTACCATTTCTCTTGTACATTTTAAAGAAAGTGCTCTCCTAGATTGCAGACTAGGAAATAATATAGAGAAAATGTGGCTTCCTATTAAAGGTAGCATTAAAAAATACCTAGTGCTTAGGCAGGGAGGTGTTAGGAAATGCAAGCTGCTGAGATTTCAGAGCCGTTGTCTGGATACTGTATCCTCTCCCTCCCCACGTGCCTCTGGCACTATGGGTCTGGCTCTAAGTCCCCAAGGGTAGAAACCTAGGCCCAGGCGATGAAGTCAGTGGAATGAAGATTTCATTCTGAATGCTTTTTTTTTTTTTTTNNNNTCCTTTTACAAGTCAGTGCGTGGAAGGGATGGCTGGCCCCAAGTGTCACCTGTTAATTTTTTTCTTTAACTGATTGCACATGTGTAGAATTGGAAAGCTTGACCTCTTTGCAGCAAAAACTACAGTGCTTTGCATTTTTGTACTTTCTGTTGTTTAACCAATAACATTAGTTGTACTGCACACCGATGAATGATCTTGCAATAAGTAAACCTCTGAAAAGTGCAGTGGCTTTGAGCAAAGAAAATGCCAAGAAACTACTAATATTACAGTGTTATGAATAATATTATCAATACATTATAAAAAAATTAATGTCACAGGGTCTTCTAGAAAGCAAATGTCTCATGGTTTTGCTCTCTCTGGTTTTGTTGATTTCAGCAATATTGTATCAGAATCTTATATGGCTTTGTACTTTACATTATATGAATAACCAAAGGTTACTGTATATTAGGAGAGATAAATCTTATGCTATATTAGTCAAGATGTTGTGCTTTTTTTGAGAGGACTCATTCCCTCAACACAATGATTCAGTTCAAAATTGCACCCATGCCACTTCAAAAGGTAAAAGCAGCAGTAAAGAAAGAATCTTCATTTTGAATTACATGCAGAAAGTAGGATACTCATCCCTGCATTTACAGACATCACACAACCCTCTGACAAATGGGCCACAGTTACGGTGGGTCTGTCGTGGAGAATCAGAAAAGGTCATTATATGATTTTTAACCTTTGCTCTTAAAAGTCATTTATGAGACTATACAGTTTTCCTTTTTTCAGTCCTTCTCCTACATAACTTTATTTTTAAAGGGTCTGTTTCTTTTCTTTACATGGTACATGTAGTTAGACTAAGAAGTCTGTATTTGGTTATCTAAATATATGGCCTGACTTAAAAAACCCGCATCTGTCCTGAAGCTTACTGAAATGTCCCTGCTGGCTTCTTTCTCTGAGAACTCATTCATGAAAAAGAGAGATTATCTGGGTCCATGAAAAAGGTAATCTGAGTATCTCCCAGTTCTTACTTTTAAAGTTTATATTCCATAAATCATCTGCTTAAGAAATAAGATAAAAAGGACATAATCACAGCGATACTTTTTCATAGGAAAGTGCTGAGGGAAAAAGGAAAGAAGCATAATGACTTACTGCCAGTGACATTAGTAACTGGTATTAATCAATCTGTATTGAAGTTTTCTGTTCAAGGGTAATGGAACCACTGAGATCAACAAGTCATTAGTGAACTTTGGCAGAGCCAGCATTTCAAAACTCTATAAAGAAGCTTTCCTAGACTAACTGAAATCTTCAGCAAGGTACCTTTTGAGATACATCACGTTTTTACGCAGCGGCTTTGCACTCAGAACTGTGTGACTGAAAAGAAGTTAGGTTTTGTGTTCATGTATGCCCATTTATTTACTAGTTTGAGAACATCTTTAGAGTGCTTTAAAAATAAGAAAATAAGAAATTGTGTTGTTTAAAAGATTCTCTTAATATGCATTGTAGTTTTGGGAGTAACTTATTTCTTCTTAGACAGCAGCACTTTCATGGTTAACGGTGGTGTATTTCACGGTCTACAAATTAAATGTTCAAATTTGGCTTCTCAGGGACAGAGGTTGATACTTGGCTTGCATATGCAGTATTATACTAATATGTACTGAAATCTATTATGCTAATATATTGAGAATTTCTTTTGAAATAAGAATGAAATTAATGTTTGGAATAAAAATTCCTTTTCATTTCCTTCTCTCTGATTTATTTCCCCATCTGTGGGCTGAACTTGCCCTAGAGCAAGCATTATTAATAGGTGGGATGGCTTGCAAAAAAAAGACAGCTGAGAATTTTGCCTCTGTTTCAGGCATCTTTCCATACTAAATTGAGTTTTCCTCTGTCAGGGGTGACTTGTTGAGGTTGTCTGACTTCTGTGATTATGTGAGTATGTAATTTTGGCCTTCTGTGGTTAAAAACATCACTTTTTCAGGAATTGATTTAATTAAAAGATGCAGACATAATAATCTCTACCATGCACATAACATTTGTTGGACAGTTGAATATTCACTATGGTAAAATAATGCTTTTTCTGTTAAACTGATCATATATTTTGTATTTAATGTGTGTGAACAGTCTAATAAGCAAGCAGAAATAATTAAAACTCCACTCTGAGCCCATGGTGAGGCTGTTACTCATTATTGCTTCTTCTGAACACCGCAGCTAAATACACTCTAGATGGCATAATAAAATTAGCTGCTAGTAATTTCAAGGACAATACCACATATCAGTTTTAAAGTGGAATACAGAATTATAGAGCTGTGTATAGAGTTGTACTATGAAAACTGTTGAAACTCTTGCAGCTAAGCGACTTCATGTTGCAAAAGTGGATTTCTGGTCTGAGTTGTGGTAGCATACGCTACTATTTGAATTAAAGAAGGAAGAAGAATCTGCTATTGAAACTTGCCTTCCAGTGCTCGCAACTGACACTATGATCAGAATAAAATATATTTCTAAGCGTACAAACATGTATTGCAAAAGAAAATCTCTTCACTAACCTGACTGCAGCCTGGTAGTTAAATAAAATTGAAGCATATCTTAAATAAAACAGCTTTACAGTGTTAAAGCAAATGGAGTTTTGGTTTGTTATTGAAGTTGACAGGCTACACAGTTTTTTAATTACATAAGTAGTTTTTCTTTAACCAGCCCTTAAAACATTAATTACATCTATATTTTATACTATTAAAATAAAGTCTTCCTCACTGACATTTTATAAGATTTTCTGAAAAATAATAATAAAAAAAAGCTGTTTGGTTGCCTATGTTCCAGTGTTTTACAGTGGGATGTGGTTCTGTGTACTGTTAGTCCTGCTCTGAGTCATTAGCCGGGAGTTCTGCTAAAAAATACAACCTGTGGAAGTAATTCAGCTTTATCTGACTTGAAAAGGCCTTTGCAATATTAAAAACTTATTCCAAGTCTGTGATTCCAGTCCTCTATTTGCAAGCTAACAGGCATTCTGCCGGCTATAGTCGGGAGCCCAGCGCTCACTGCCTTACGAGTTGTCTGGCACTTTAAAAAGTCAGCAGAATGAGTGCTAATTATTAGGCTTTGCCTAATTTGAATCTTAATCTGGTCCTGCTTCTGCAATTAGGTTGGGTAGCACTGAGAGACGTAGAAACAGTGCTGGTGATTGCAGTGTTTCAAAACAAGACTGAAGTAAACTGTGAAATATGTAAGGGACAATGTATAGGTTACTTCTATTCTTGACTGGATGTGACAACACTAATACCACAGCCAGGATTGCAGTGAAAGTAAGCTCTTAAAACGCCACCATGAAACAATCAGGAAGAATGACTAAAAAGCTCTGAAAGTGTGGGATAACATTAGGAAAGGCTGTTTTTTCATCGTTTACTGGATGTACAGATTGCTTTGCTGGTGGCAAGCTATTGAGTTGTGGTGGCGGAGTTAAACACATATATGTTTCCTTTACTTTCCCTGCCATCACAAGCAAAGAGAGGAAAGTCTCTTCAAATAGCTGTAAGTTTATTCAATCCATGTGTACTATGTCCATAGGGAATGATATGAAGCATCTGCTTCCTGGGAGGGAAAGTACAACCTGAACAGCTGCAAATGACAGGACAAAAAAGGTTGTTCAAAGTATTAAAACACCCCAAACCCTTCTTCTGTCAGAACTAAAATCTCCTCTGGTACAAATCCATTGGATAGAATGGAGTCACACTGGATATTAAGCTTCAAATGTGCTAATTTCAATGGAGCATACAGCATCGTTTTGTACAAAAACCAAAGGTGATATTTTCTCCCTCCCCTGCTTTGATATCTGTTGAGGCCTAGAATGAAACCCCTTGGTTTTCTTTAAGAACTGTCATTTACACCCACTTCAAATGCTGGAGCTGTAACAATTTCCTTGGAAATGGCTTCATTTGGGCAATAGCTTTATTCCTTGTAACTGACGGTTTATGCAAAGGTATAAGGGCCGATTCCTGGCTGTATTCCAGGCAGCCCCACTGCTTTAGAGTCTTACGCATTCATGATTGCTTTCCCCAGTCAGCTGCAAAGTTTTCTAATCTGTGTTCACTTTTAATTTTGCCATAATTTAATAGCAGTAAGTATATTAAAAACACAAAGCGGTTGAGGAAGATAGCTGATATAGAGAGTTTTCAAATTACTATTAATTTGGCTTTACAGCTGAAGCGATTAAAAGCAATCATATTGCAACATGCCCTTTTTTCTCCTCTGAATGAAGCAGCAATTTTTATGCTTTCTGGAACCTTAGGGTACACAAATTGCAGGAAAAAGAATGGAGAAATATGGCTGCAGATTTTACTGGCAATTTTCAATAAATTTTCAATTTATTTCAACAATGAAATAAATATTGTTTTGATATACTTCCAGAATGGAAGAACTCTTAATTTTATTTTTTTTAACTGTAAAAAGATTCCTCACTTTTTTGGGAAGGTTTTGTTCTTCTCAAGGTTTCAGGTTGGATTAAGTCATGTAAGTGGTGCTGAACTGTCGGTATCTATTGATCGTGGAAAATCATGACAGTCATTGCATTAAGCTGCATATAGGTGATTTTTTTTCCCCTGTACATTTTGACAAATTTCTTTTTTTTAGATAACAAGAAATAATAGGAAAAACTTTCTTTTTTTTTTTTTTTTTTTTGGAAGAACCATGCTGCCTTCATACTGTACACTTATTACGATGCTTGCAAAAAACACAGGTAGAGTGTAGCTGTTCTGCTACAGTCATGTCTTTCTTCGGTGCTAAAGATCATATTGAATTATTCCTATATAGTTTCTTTGGGTCTGAATAGGATGTGTTCATGCTACTGTTTCTTCAGGCTACTGAAGAAACAAATGGGCCATTGAACCATTTTCTCCACTTTCTCATCCGTACTTGGCAACGTGAGCTGCAGCTCTCTAGAAGACCATTAACAGATCTTGGGGAAATTTTCACAGCCATGGCCACTCTTCCTTCCATCTTTGCATGCCTTGGGGATGGACATGGCAGGAGAATAATGTCTCTTCATTAACAGAGAAATGCATCATTTTGTATTCTGTGTTTATGGGTTTTAAATTATCATACGTTGAAATTCAAGGGCATTATGTTAGCAGAAGGCATGAACGTTTGCTACCTCTGCCATGCAACGCCAGGGACCGTGCCCACCATAGCGGAGAGTGTTAATTAGGGAAAGCAGGGCAACGAGGGCTTAGAACTATCTCAGTTCTCACAGTAAATCCATATCTGTTATTTTAGAAAGATTTCAAATCGTAAAAGCTTTTTGCAAAAGGTTGTCCAGTGTCTAATAACCCTACAATACTGATGTCAGCGACTACGCAAGCAGGCTTTCTAGTTTACTTTGCACTTCCCCATATACAATGCAAACAGATAGCTAATGACTGGGTAAATACAATGGGAATGTACTTTGTGCACTGTGTGTTCTGAGCTTGAGTGTCTTGGTCTTTATTTTGTTTGCCTATTTTTATATTCTTTCACAAGCACATTTTGTAATGATGGAATATTACAGACTTCCTAGTACAGTACAGAGGAATAACACAAGGAATGTATTGTGCTCACTCTTTTTACATCTGAAATCCTTGCTGATGCCAATAATTTTTGGCTTTTATTCTTTTGAACTAATATAGTATGAACAGGGGTTATGTGTTACGACTCTTTAGCACAAGAGTGTTCCTTCAAAGCAAAAAAAAATTCAGGCAGAAATGTATCTGTCAGACTTTGGAGTATCCATTCTCTTTTCCTACCTCTTTTACTTATTTTTTAAATGAAAATCCATGGAAAGTTTAAATGTATGACAGAAATGACAGTGAGAGCTGATGAACAAGCATTAGCTGAAAACTACTACCAGTAGTAGTATTAACCCATGAGGATTACATTTGAGTCATGTAAGGAATACAGTTTACAAAACCACAAAAGAAAGACATTGAAAGCAAAGTCTTCAAAACCAGGCTGATCTGGGAGTTACTAACCCAGCCCAGTATGCCATTCGCTGCCTTTGCTGGCTGCTGCTGCCTGACATGCAGCTCATTGCCCAGCGGGATTCCTGGCTTCTTTTCTGCAGAGCTGCATTCCAGCTGGCTGCACCCAGCCTGCACTGGTGCACAGGGTGCTTGGAGCCTGGGTGCAGGACTTATTGTGCGTCATGAGGTGCTTGTCAGTCCATTTCTCTGGCTGCCGAGGTGCCACTGAATAGCTGCTCCACGTTCCAGCTTATCAGTCCTTTCCCCCTGGTTTGGTGTCACCTGCACTCTTGCTGAGAGTGTGTTCCATCGCATCGTCAAGATTGTTAATAAAGATGTCGATGAATGTTGATCCCTGAGGAACACGTCTAGTAACCAGCTGCCAATTGGATCTTGTCCTGCTGACCACCACCCTTTCAGCCTGATTGTTCCACTCAGTTTCCCGCCCATGCTTGCTTTTTTAACCTGTGTTTCACCAGCTTGGCTAAAGGGAGACTATGGGAAGCTGGTGATAACCTTGCCAAAGTCCTGGTAAAACAATATCTGCTGTTCTCCCTGTGTCCATTAAATGTGATGTCTCACCTTAGAAGGCAATCAGGTTGATCAGGCAAGATTTGCCCTTGTTTAATTCATGTTGGCCGTTCCCAAACAACTTGTGGTCCTTGCTGTTCTTGGACATGGTGTCAAGGATGGCGTGCTCCATCTTTCTAGGAACTTGATGTTAGGCTGACTGGCTTACAGTTGCAGAATCACAGTTCTGTAGATTCTTCTTCTTGCCCTGTGTAAAAATGTGAATTAATTATGTTGCTATGCAGATCACATCCCTACTGTGTCTTGTTCCTGCAATCATACTGGACTTGAGGAATAAATCAGCTATTATAAGTCTTTCTCTGGTACTGGAGAGTCCCTCTAAGCAAAAAAATCAATGCTGTCTGTATCAGTCACCTGATTTAGTTTAAAGGTCACGCTGAATTTTGTTTATGCAGTGCCCAGTGGCCTGCATGGAATGGATTGGCAGAAGTGCATTGGCTAGTCTGTTCTTACATAATGAATTTTCCTAATGAATTTAGACAATTATGGTGGAAAGAAAGGAAAACTAATGATAGCATTTCTGCAAAAAAACCCTAGTGCCTAGCAGTCATTGTGTCAACAGGAAAAGCTGCAGTGACCATGTGAGACCAGAATGCTTTTGCTACATATGGTGTTAACATCTCTCACTGCCTAAATTACCTCTCATCTGGTCTGTCAAGCCCAGTCATCATCAAACAGGTCAATTTGTGTTTTGTTTGAACATTCTTCTGACTTACCTATCTTTAAGGTTCAAGCAGTGACGCTTTGAGCTATTTGGAAAAGATAAGCTAAATGAATATTTTATTGTTTTTAAGAGAAGGAAGGTGTTTATTTTGGAAGTCCGGTAGGCTTCGTATCCTGAAGGGATGCAAGGTCTTCAGCATCAAATTTCTCTGTAGGTTTTTTGCATTGCATTCCTTTGCAACAGCTGGAATTGGCCCCAGAAAGTGGACAAATAGAACAGTTCTTTGAAGAAAATCTGGAAAAATTTCTCTCCTAGATTCCTGTTTTGTATATTGCTGGCTGATTTAGATAAAACTGAACATTAGTTTGGAAGCCTGTGGTGTGTTTATGTGGGAATAATTAGCATTGACAGCACAGAGTTGCAGCCTGGGTGTTCATCTGTTACCTGGGATTACTTGTACATATTTCTCCTTATCAGTCCCTTCATGCTGGATGAGCCTTGGCTGTGGTTGACAAACAGCTTTCACTTTGTCTCTTGCTTTTTGGTGTCAAATAGTTTCTGCTGAGTTTTAGTGTTTGAATCCATTTTATATTTGGGATTACTGGGAGCTATCTGGGTGAAACATAATTGCTTGTGCTTTATGGGGCAATGGACGAGATGTTCTGAAGAACCCTTCAGATCTCCACACGATCAAGTTAAATGCCTATGTTACATAATTAAAAATTTGCTTTCCTTTTGTCTCCTTACTCTTTCTTTTTAATGTTTCTTATTTCGTTTCATTGTTTCTTATTTTCATTTTTGCCTGTTCCCAGATTCAGCACTATTCACTTATTTTAGCAGCTCTTTCAAATATTCTTGGAAAGGAAGCAATCATATGGTCTCATTTACAAGAAAATATTTTAAAATGATCTAAGGAAAACTTATAATGGCAAACTGATTTGTTTTTAACTCAGGCCATAAAAAAATAATTAGAGAAGCATTTTGAAGATGCAAGTAAACCTGTTATTGTCTTAAGATGATTTTGCAGAGTAAGCAACTGCACTCCATAAAGGATTTTGCAGAACGCAGCACAAAATGTTTCTGGAAGTCACAGAGGTGCTGTGACTTAGAATGCAGGCTATGTCCCCTAAACCTTGGCAGTATCAGCAAGCAGCTAATTGATCTTGCTGAGACTGCTGCTTTGGGTGGGTGCTCGTCAACAATTATTGTGTCTTTTTATTGAATTACTGTATAACTGAGCTCCATTGCTTATGTAATTTACCTCCACTCAGCATCAATGTCATGGATAAAAATGTCAACAATTGAAAATAAGTTCTTTAAACTTTCAGTTGTTGTACAAAGCTTCACTTAAAAATGATAACATATGATCTTTATAGTTCAACTCAGAGATGTGTTGATGTGACTGGTGTATTTGCTCATTTTGCATTACTTAAAAATTGAAATAGAATTGTTTAAAACATTCAAAGCAAATGCTGACTTGATTACATTTGTGAATATTTTATATTCATACACTGCATATGCTTGAACGTGAACGTTCTCCAAAGGCAAATGAGCTGCTTCTGTAATTGAATATCAGCCAATAGTTTAAAGTTGTATTGTGGATAGTCAGTTTCTTAATACAAACTGCCTCATCAGAGTTTTAATCAATTAAGGTCAGATTTGTCTCATCTAATTTTTTAATAGCAGATGAAACAGACTTTTATGGAGAATAGCTGACCCTTTTCTAAAATAGATTGACAGAGGCAGAGGGTGTATGATCTCTGCTGTGTCTTGTATTTCCTATCTAAAGATCTTTGATGCTAGATAAGATGCCTGACTTAAGCTGAAGTTATGAAGAAGTTCCACCTTTAGAGGGGAGAAATAACAGACAGCTGAGGTAAATAATCAGCACAGAACAAACCACATGATTCACAAAAGCTGATTTATGAATTCTGTGTCTGGTAAGAATTACATGCTGAAAATCTCTAATTCTGAGTAAGAAGTACTAATGTCATCTATTCAGACAATTCATAAACATTTAAAAGACAGCACATTGTTTTCAGAAGTATTTTTCTCAGCTTAATTTTTGAAAGGAGACATGGTAGTAGTAAATTATTTGTACTTAGCACGTGGACACATTCAGGCTTGCTGAATTAGAGTCAAACAGTTTATCTCCAGAGTAGACATTTGTTGCTAAATAATGGAGGACTATTGTGATATTTCAAGGACAGATGTATACTTAGGATACTCTCAATATTTTTAATATGATAAAGCATGCATTTAGAACTGAGATTAACATGCTTATCTCTGAAGGCCAGGTGTGGAGGAGATGAACTTTAAAATGCAGAGGCAATTAAGAATTTTGCACTGATGGCAATATCTATTAGTAGTATGACATGAGCTGTAACGTGAGGAACCTATTAATAAAATGCAAATGAAGCAGAAGAAGCAGCTATCCTTTAAATATTTATAGCTTTGAATATATCTATGTACCTCTAAATCCATAACAATTGCTATGAAATAAGAACTCACAGTTGTAAATCTCAGTGAGGGAGAATGCTCTCACATATGATTAGGGTGTGAATAGGTATTTGTGGGACCAAAACCCAATCAAAACTACTATTTCATCTACCATAGCATATTCAACAAAGTTACATCCTACACGATGTAGCAAGACATAGATTCCTAAGTATCTAGAAGCCTTAGTTTTATATGCTTATAGCTCGCTCACTTGTAGGAGCACCTTGCAATGGTGTCTGTGAAAAGGAGGAATTAAAGGCTAAAGATAAACTTATTTTCTGAAGATGACTGCAAAAACAGCCCCTTACCCTGTAACAGCAAATACTCAGTGGGAAATCTGTAAGTGAAATCAAACTAAAGTTTCAAGTCCCAACCTTAAAAGATTCTCACAGAATGTATTTCAAACATTACTTGCTTGATGAATGACAGTTTTTAAATCATTCATGAAGAAGAAGCAGTAGTGTTTAACAAAATGCAGCTGAGAAATATGAGGATTAAAATTTTTTGAAAGTGAATTAAATAATAATTCTCTCAGAAATTATAATACAATGAGTTGAAATAGGTCTGTCAAAAATCTGACTGGTTTAGTGTAATGCTATAGACAAAATGACACTTTACCAATTAAAGTAAGCAGCTACTTCTTGAAATTTTTAAATATTAGTAAGAAATATATTAACAACATGAGCTTGATCAGTCTGGTACATTTGCTGGATGCCTGAGTTTTTAGATATCCTGAAACAGTGACTTAGAAATCTGGATTTCTGTGCAAAGCAGTTTAATTCTAATTCTGTCACTAATATTACTGCAAAGAAATGGTATTGGAGTTGAGAATGGAGTCCAAAAGGAGAACTGAGTTCAGGGGAACTCAGGAGTGTTTGCAAAGTTCAGAATTCATAAGGAGAAAAGGAGGGGGACACACTATCGAGATGATAGTCTTGAAAAGGACAGATGACATTAATTCTGGAGGACAAGCATGAAGCGCAACAAAATAAGTGTGATTAAGGCTATGATATAAAACAGACTCTGCCCTTGACTTACTAGCTTTAGTAATTGTGTAGACGTGAGAGGATTATGTACATAACAATATTCACAGATTGTATTTATTGGGACAGGACTATATCAGGAAAATATATTCTGTTGTTGAGAGATACTCTTTCATGTCAGTCAGGCTTTTCCACAAATATTTTGTTATAGAGAGTGGTTTCATATGCTTATAATTGTTTAATTATGTTGACACTTTTCTGGACTTCGAAATTTTTTTCTTCTTCATATAGAAACATTTTCTGGAGAATAAGATTAGGAATAAAACATATTTGATTAAAACTGTAAAGGTTGCTTGTAATTTTTTGCTTAGGATCATATGATCAAAATTGCTACATGTGTGCCAGATTTTACAAGTGAGCAGTATTCAACAGACTTAAGAATGATCTTTTGTATCTGAATTTTTGGAAATCAAGATATGTGCAATAATTTGCTCTGCAAATGCTGTTGGTGCTTTGATTTGATCATGTACTGTAGCCTCTAACTACTCAGTTCACTGGAAAAACTAATGCAGACTTAGCAAAGCAGAACATTTAAGCCGGTTGGAACCACTGATGGTTTCGATTTCGTCGCTGGGAAATGGTGAGCGACCCATTACTCATGTTTCTCCTGTGAGTCTTCACCCTTGAATATTAAGGAGAGGAAATTTCTTCTCAGCTCAGGAGTGCTAAATATTTATAGCAAGAGAGTTGAAAACTAGGATTTTCAGCTGCAAACATGGGTCTTTATGTTTTAAACTGAGCGAGGCAGAGCCGTTAATCCAAGATAGACTCACTTATTTCATCTAGGCACTGAGCGATGCCATAAAATGATGGAGTGCTGGAGCCAGTGTCTGACACTAGCGAAGTGGGAAAAGATTTGATCTTCAATATAAACCAACTTAGTTAAAGACACTGCTGTGCAGATAAGCATGCCGATAGTCAAGTAGGTTACAGTGGTATAAACTGTTGTACATTTCAATACCACAAAAGTATTTTTATACTTTCCTTCTACGCTGTAGCGCTTTTTGGCATGGGGGAGTTTTTAGTACTGGTTCTTTGCAGTTCTTTTGCTGGACAGTTTTTAGCTATTCCTCAGTGGCTCTCTTGATTTAAGACACGCTCTGTGATGACATCTACCAGCATGTATCGATTTATTGCACCGTATGAAAAATAAAGATATCACTTCACTATATAAGCAACCATCGGGATGACCAGCTCTCATGGTAGTTGTGTACACTCTGTATGTAGTTCTGTATGTTCCTTATGGCTTGAATAACTTAAATTTGGTGTTGATAATTTTTTATAAAAATGGGACTTAATTTTTTATTTAATTGTTGCTGGACTGGACACTTGCTTGGGCCAGATTAACTGAAGGGGCTGGGAAGTTTTGCTGCCATAAGCTCCCTCTGCAGTCGCAAAGCAGAAGTCTTGGTCATGCAGAGCTCCCGAGGACTGACTTGCCCCTGCGGGGGGGCCTGTCTTCTCCCTCAAATTGTGAGGAGGTTTCAGACAACTGGCTTAAACCAGATGCTGTCTCTAAAATAGCCAGCTGAGGTTAGAAACTGCCCACTCTGATGGACCAATTTCAGACATTTTGTTGACGAAACAGTTTTAAATTAAATATTTTACTGTCCAAAATGATTTTGAAATTCTTTCAGGTAATACTCGGCTGCGGTTGCTGCCATTTCCCTCTGGATAATACAGTAACTCAAATTTATTCCGTGGCTTCTGAGTAACAAAAACTGCTTTTAGGTGTCTTAAACCTGCCAAACTGGGGGTGCAGTGCTTGCTTTGCAACTTCAGGGACTGAATTGTGCCGCTGAAGGTTGGAGGGTGGTCGCTGTTGCCGCCCCTGCCTGCTCGGTAGAGAGGTGGGAGATTCCCCCTCAGCTGGGGGGCTCCACACTGGGGAGCTTTGCCAGTCACCGCGGTGGTGTGCTTTGTTCTTGAAATGCGTCCTCAGAGAGGTGGAAGTTTTGGGTCAGGAAGTCACTTGCCTAGTGAATTTGCAGAAGGTGTTTGCCACTTGAACTCAGAAATAAATGTATTCAGAAATGAAGAGGGCATGCAAAATCGGTTTTATTGAAGCAAACGTGATGAATGGAAGATGCTGCCGTTGTTTTTCTCAGGGGCTTACTACCCGAGCAGCAGTCGAAGCAGACTGGTCGCTATATTCGAATCCACTGAATTACAATAAGTATAAAGCAAAATCAGTTGTCTTAGCTTTTACAGTTTTTGACCAGATATCACAGAAATACGAATATTTAACAGTGTGGATGCCTATCTTCCTATATGGCCAAAATACCCATGGAGTTGAACTGAAGTCCTGCCCGAGGACACAAAAACCAAACCAGGGAGTTGTTTTACAAATGAAATGTTTCTTGCTTTAAATCCAGTTTAGTGGGCTGTAACATGTTCGATCAGTAAAATATGTAAAAATCAGACAGTTTAGTGCATTAGCATGCTTTATACTGTTTCTTTCACAAAAAAATTCAGACCTAATCCTTTATGTTTTTTGTTGCTGTTACTGAGGTGTGACAGTTTTCAGTAAACATGGAAAGCATTTCACAGCTCACAGGACTGGAGTTGTTAATCTCTATGCAACGTTAACTTTATTTCTGACAGTTTTGAGCCAGCCCTTTTGTTTACAGATTAGAAAGAATTCAGAATTGTAGTTAGTGAAAGTAAGAATGAAAGAATTTAAGGCGTCTTTCTATATCAATATTAGTAACAATTATGAAATATATTCCAGAGAAAATGTATGGTTTTGTTATTACCTCAGATAGTATATTTCTTTTCATTGCTTGACACTAGAAGATAATAAATTACCTCTAATTCTCTTTATGTATACAAGCATATTTGCAAAATATCACAATTTCAAATAAGTATTTTTAAAGCTTTATTTTCTATAAACACAGCATAAGATGATTGCAACTTGAGTTAATTGCTTCCATGTGCTCTGGTTTGTAATAGCCCTACAGCTTTGAAATCTGAAAGCCATTCTCATGTCTATTTCATAGCATGAAATTTTACGGTAGATTACGGAACATAAATACAGAACTTAAATACAGGACTGTAATTTTAAATATATTCTTTCTATTCTAAATTGATCTGTTTATCATTTATCACTTTTTAACAGATTATTTAATTTACTTCTGTAAGATCAGAAAAATGTTGAAAAAATTATTAGTATTAGCTGTTCAGAAAAAAAACATAATTTTTGATTTAAAAAAACCCACAGATCAGTACATTGTAAACCTGAAACCTAAGTTTTCCATATGTAAAAATTATCATATTAATTATGGCATTGTATCTGGAACTCTGTATGTTTAATTTCTTTTATTTTTAAAATTTTTACAACTAAAGTAAAAATTCTCCTTTCTACAGCTGTTCATAGGTTTTACAGTCAAGACCAGTTTTGAATAATACAATGGAAATATCATGGGGCTACGTTTGTACTTTTGCCAAATAATGTAATTAATTCAGTGCAAAAAATACATTAGGGTATAATATTATAATTATAAAAATACACAACTGTAAAATGAAGTGCAGTCATCTTATTTTGAAACAGTTTACTGAATGTGAATCGTCTGTTAACTGAAGCTGAAACACAAGTGTAGTGCCATGTGCTTTATAATGTGATCTCAGTGTATAAAATCTTTGGAGCAATATAAACATATGTGTAAATGAATTGTTTTAACATTCAATTTTTATAATATAATTGCCTTGAATCATAAACCTCAGACCTAAGATGTTCCGTCAGGGAGGCAGAAATACTGGTAACAGTGAAATCCAAAAAGCATACAAGAAACAGCTTTTGGGTTTATGAGTCCAAAGACAACTCACGTGGTGTTCCTGCAAAAACTTAAGGGGAAAAAAAAAAAAGGCAGAAAAACCCACTCCTTAAATCCCGCATTATGATGTGAAAGCTCCATGCTTTTGTTGGACAGCTGAGACGGATGAATCCTAAAGTATTTTAAGATTGGCTGCTGCTCTGAATACAGTCAAACTTTATACTGTTCAGCATTGTCACAGAAAGTAAGTTATCTGCAAGCCCAAGTTTCGGTAATTAAATCCTGGAAGGCCCCTTGGGTGGCTAGCATTGACTGGTGTTATTAAAGAGAAACAAGCATCACATTTCATTTATGAAATACCCGAGTAGAAATATAATGTATCTGTCTCTTTGCCTAAAATAATTTCAATATTTTTCTTTAAGATGAACTGTAAAAGATGTGCAGACCCATATAATTGAACGTGTCTATAAGTCACGGCTAGATCTGAGGCAATAACGGTAGGGAAAGAAGAAGACAGACGAAAATCGCTGAGAACCTGGAGGAGGAATGACCATCCAGTTCTACTGTTCTGGGGCTGCTAGTATTTAGTCTCTGCAAACCTATTATTTCAATCAGGCAGGAAGCTAATTACATGCAACACTTTCATCCTTTAGTAAAAAACATAAAGTGTCTCTATTTTAGGACTGGCTGTGGATTTTTTGACAAAATATTGTTCTGTCAGAAAATGCCAGTGTCAAATCTTTTTGCAGTTTTGCCAGGCAGGTTGTCAGGGAGTAATTCTGTCTGTCCAGGAGCAATTGACAAACTTGATGCTATTGGTTGAAAGTGTGAGTTTCTTCTCTGGGCTTTCTCTGTTTTGTGTTTGCAGCCACGGGATAAAATTGTGCGTATTAGGTGGAACAGGAATTCAGGAGCTACCATCCCTGAGGTGAGCATCCTGGCCACAGGGCAGAGGTGTCCTACTTGTGCTCCCTTCTTTGCTGTTTGGTGTCACTGTGGCTTTTGGGGTGCCACAAGGAGAATGCTTCTCTTTCCAACTTTACCCCTCTCTGTAGCTAGTTATTAGGGTGGTTCTGTATTCATGTGAGTACTTCAAAAAATTAGTCTTTCTGTAGTGAACAGGGTGGTCTTGTTTGTTTATTTTTTATTTGTTTGTTGCAGAATAGCTGCAGCTACCCTACCTGGGGATTAGGGTCCAAATGTCAAGATTCTCACTGGCCTGGCCACTGCCAAGCAACCTTGGACAAAGGTGTCTGTGAGCTACTTTCTGGTGTTAATGCAGCGCCATTCACGGGCCTTACCCAGAGCACAACTCCCTATCAGATGTGGGCTGCAGAGCGTTTAGGTTGTGGGTTTTGAGTAGGATCAGGTGTGGGACAGGAGAGCACTGCTGAAATGGGAACGGTTCTTTGACTGCAGAGAAGCAGAGCTTTCGGTCACTGCACAACCAGTAACGCAGGCAACGTGCAGGCATGTCAGACATGCTGGGTGCTCTGCAGATGGGTAATCTGTGTAATATTTCCCTAAGGATCACAGAATCACACAGAATGGTAGGGGTTGGAAGGGACCTCTGGAGATCATCTTGTCCAGCCCCCCTGCGTGAGCAGGCACACCTAGAGCAGGGGGCACAGGACCGCGTCCAGGCGGGGTTTGAATGTCTCCAGGGAAGGAGACTCCACAGCCTCTCTGGGCAGCCTGTGCCACTGCTCTGGCACCCTCACAGGAAAGAAGATCCTGAGACCTTTTTGAACCTGGGTTTCCAGATTTCAGGACCTTTGGTTTCATTCTTGGTCTGGTTTGTTCTTCTGCTTGTACCTGAGGCTTGTGTTTCTGGATCAGAAATTAATAGGCTTGTCACCTTACAGATTGAAGAAAGTGTCTTTGGAGCACTCTGATGGTCAAACTGAGTGTAGCTGAAATGTGTGTTTAATTTTACATTATCTACCATTATAATGCTGGTTTTAAACTCACTGTGTAAGTATGAGGATGAGGTTAACTTTCAGGAAGTCCCTCGCTCACACTGTTTCTCTGACTCACTGTGTTTCTGCTGCAGGGAGGTAAGGAAAAAATCCATAAGGGGGTGGCCAGAGTAAACAACCACCCATAGCGGATCTGGGTACTGGGGCTTGTATAAGAATGAAGGAGATCTGAATATTTAATATCTCACACATCACTTGCTTGTCCTCCCTTCCTCCCTGCAGTGCTGCATTCACTCGCTCTCAATTCCCCTCCCCAGCAGAAAGGTCTCAGCTGACCTGGCACCCTCAGGCCAAAAGTCAGGCTCGCTCCTGCTGTTCCACCACTCACAGCTGCTGGACTTCAGTGCTAGTGGCCACGGTCCCTGGGCATGTCTGCCATTCATCTCTATCATACCTTGGAGTTATGAGCATTTCTACTTTATGTATAAAACTTGGTGGTACTATATTTAAGTCTTTATGTAGGTTAAGAAAACCATAAGTTGTGTTTCTTTTTTGGAATGAGAGAAGTATCCCTTATAGAGCAAAACAGAATTGTTGTCTCCAAAAGTATACTGATCATGGATTTTTCCCTGCAACAGATAGACAAACAAAACATTTGGTAATATAAATCACCAAATCTATATGTTACTACCACTGGGAAGTTAAAAGTAAACAAAAATCTTTGCAAAGGGTATATTGCAGAAGGGTATTCTGTTCACTAGCATAGTGATGCAAGACTTCAGTGTCATCTTAGCAGGAATCATGAAAAATGTGCCTGGATATGTCCTGTGCAGCTGCTGCATCTTGTTATGACCTAATTTCTTCCTCTGTTCTGCTGTGATCTTATGGGTGAACCATACATTTATGAATCCTATTTGGCTGAGAATTAAGAAATACTGAATATAAAAAGCTAACATTGAATATTCTTGTGTATACTGTAGGTGTCAAGATCAAGTCCGCAGTATGCGCATATGTCTGAGTCAACTGCAATATATATTGATGTTGATGGAATTCATGTGATTATGTGCTAATAAATATATTGATGGGATTATGCTGTATTCAGTCTCAAAGGGCAGAAGTGAAAGGATCGAAAATATCTCTGAAAATAGCAGCTGTAACACCATCTATTGCTATGTGTTGAGTCAGCAAATTGTTCCCATTTATTCAGAATGCTTCAGATAAGCAATTTATCTTCAGAATGTATTGAGAATTCTTCAGATGAGCAAGGAACCTGGTAAGTAATACAGAAGAAGCAATCCAGCATTATTGAAAACTGAAATTACATCATCAATGTTGCATTTTCAAGACCACTTTAACAACTTCCCTTCAGAGGAATCCTCCTTGGTTAAACCAAAACTGAGAAATCTAATTTCCTTTGAGGCAAAATCCTCTAATCTTTATGTATTTAATCACTGTCTAATTCAGAATACTAAGAAAAGGATTTCTCATATAAATAAGTGTGACAGGATTAAGTGACTAAATGCGGATGTTATCATCTTTGCAAAAGTTATAAAGAATGTCCTACAGTTCTTCATATGATAGAATTTCCTGATTTAGCTTTGAGTAGGAAGATCTGAACTTCTCCCATTTTCATGTGGAGTCTTGAGCTACTAGAGGGAAACATCTGTTTCTAAATACTACATGTAACATTACCTACAGGTTTAGAAGCACACAGTATTTTGTGTGTGGATCTGTGTATTCTGTTAAACATCTTTCCTTACCAGTTTATATATTTGCATACATTCATTACTTGTATAAGGTTAAGAAATATTGCCTGACTGGATTCTGTTCTTAAGAAATGGTAATTTCCATTACCAGCCTCTTTCGAGAAGCAAATCGGTTAACGTAAAACATGCTGAAATGAATTTATAGGAACAATTTCAGAAGTTATCAAGTCACCTAATGAATGGCATTTTGTTGTCTTCTATAATTTGTTTGATTACCTGCAATCTTCGATCACCTTTAAAGCTGAATATTGCACCAAATTTGAATACCAGCAGATAGTCAAGAAACTCGAAAGATCTGAAGACCTTTCACTGTCTGTGTACTGACAACATACAAAAATGTTGTCCTGTATTTTATGTCCATAAAGATTTTATCACCTTTGGCAGTTGATAAGGACTGAAAAAGAGAGGGAAATATACATGGATTTTTAAAGTGACATTGCATCTTTTACTGTTATCGATGGACACTCTCACTAGGTACGATAGAATTTGTATTGGTCCAGTTTGGTATTAAATGGCTTCCACAAAAATTCCATTTAACTGTGAACATTTGCTCATCTCTGCAACTATCTGTGTAAAGACAGCCACTGCAGTGAGATGGCATGGATTTGAATTTTTCTTCATAGTTACTCAGGAAGGATTAATAAAAGAGTTGCATCTCTAATCCATTTATTCCAGGCTTCTTTCCTAGTCAATAAGAGTAAAGGTCTTCAAAGGGTGGCACATGTCAGAATAAATCTCCCTATGGAAAGATCTGAAACTTTTCAACAGCAACTGAGAATTAAAGATCCTGTTGAAAGTCTCCTAAAATAACTATCTCCCTTACAAGAGCATAAATATCATTAAACATCCAGCCTCTAATTTGTCAGTGTAGATATATGGTAATTGAGAATATCCACCTTAAAGCTGCTCAGCTGCTTTGCAGTGTTAGCAGTCTGTCTGCAAGGTAGATTGCAATTGTCTTGCAAACTGTATTCTAAACCACCAGAGGTTTTATGTATTTTTTAACAATAGTATTAAAGTTTTGATTTGCTTTTGGTTTTAGTATGAAGTATTTTTGGTTTCTGTTTGTTTGGTTGGTTTTTTTAAGTTTTCACCCCCAAAATTTACTTTTTGATTTTAAACAGCTTATAGCTTTTTTCTCCTGTTGTTCAGATTTATTAGTTGTCCATTACTGTAGTAATATTCTGCAGTTTACTTAATTAAAACCCTTCACACCCTCTGAAGTGACCCATCCCAAAGGAAAATCCCAGAGTAAAGGAAGAAAACCCTGTCTTAATAGTTCTGTTTCTGTTCTTAAAGAAGCTGACAAACTTAACATGACATGTAACAGCACAAAGAAGTGTATCTAAACAAAAACTGGTGAATTAGAGCTGAGAAATTCAGATACATGTTTTATATTCCTAACTCGGGGGGAAATGAAGCAGAAGGAAAGAAGTCTTGGAAACAGCTGTTTCAAGATGCATGGTAGTTATTTAGAAAAGTGATATCAAATAAGGAAGAAATCCTTCAAAAGATGTTTCGCTCTTGGAAACCATTGTATGCAATAAGAAAACTGCAAAGCAGCAACTTGAGTTTCAGTATACTTCAGTCACCATGCTACAGTAAACCTCAGCCTTTGCTTTGTTTGGTCAGAGGGTCTTCTAGGCTGAAGTTGTTTATTAACCACTAAAAGTTAAGCTTTTCTTTCTCTATATAATTTGTGGTGACCACTAAAATAAGTAGATATATCTTGAAAAATTATATACTGTTCAGAGAAAGCTGCTTAAACCTCTATTTTTGTAGAGCATTCAAAATAATATTGATTTTTAGATGGATAGGAAACTATGCAGCCAGCAAAACCCATAATTTCTGGAGTATCCCTGAATTCATAGCAGATAAAAACCATGAAAATAATGAAAACCATGAAAATACATGTGAGCTTTATTTCTGTGGCTTTTTTTTTTTTAACCAACCACAAAAGAAAACATTTGAGAGCATGTTTCTTGTCTTGATCAAGACGAAGTACCATATCAAACACTTAAAGCTGGATCTTCAGTGATATAAACGTATGCCTGCAGTGTCTGCAGGGTTCTTTCTTACAGTTGTTAGCAGAATTGGTTGACTGTATTTCTACCAGCTGACACGTGAAAAATCCAGAATTAATATAGTCATCAATTACAGGGAGAAAAGCCCCATAACTTCTGTACGAGCTGTGTTTTTCTCAACGCTGGTTTTCCACCTTCATAGCTCTGAATTCCCTCCTAAAAGCATAAAGTACTCATTTTCTTCACTTACTGTATTCTGATAAAAATTTTTGTCCGGCTGATGTTTTCTGAAACTTAATTTGTTACTGAATATGCTGGGCTTTATATAGCAAGTGTATGTTATGCCGGATTAACCTGACAGATTAGATCCTGATATTACAAAATCTTGATAGTACAAGAACTGCAACACTCTGTTTAATTTCTTAGTTTCAAAAAATAGAATTTGTGAGTCATAAAATCAGTCTATTGTTAAAACAGTAAAAATTAGAATCCCATAACGAACCTGTTGATGTTGAGGGTCTCAGAAGCAGAAACAGAATACCGTCTAGTCGGGTAAAGTATATGGTTACATAGTTAGGAACTAATAACTTTTTTTTTTTATTACATAAGCTTATAGCATATTAGTTGGGCAAAAGAGGAAGAGCTCATGTATCAGTTACCTTCTGCTCAGTTGTGTACCACCAACGTCATGCAATTAGATAAAAAGACAAGTGTATTTGGAGAGGCCCTTACAGTAGAAATAGTAAGTACTTATTTTCTTGTAGAAGATAGCAGTAGGATCTCATGTGGAATATTGTATATAAGTGTGGTCAACTAGTTTTAAGAAAAAAACATTGAAACCAGATGGTGTGAATGATGAGCTGCTAGGGGAATCAGAAGCTGTGGAGAGCTCGCTGTATGAAAATAGCTTAACAGTGCCTGCCTTCTTCCAACTCTCAAAATGAAGGCTACAGGGATGTAAGTCCCATTTATAAATTTACTGGAGAAATGAGAAAAGGCAACCAGCAGAAAAGCACCTATTTTACTAAAGGAATGCTGGGAAAAATAATATATGAATTAATTAGAAATGAATGGCTTGAAATTAGAGAAAGGTTTTTAAGATCACCTGTCATACAGAAGGAGTGCGGACAAAAAAAAACCCCAGTAACTGGTAGTATCACCACAGTACAGTACAACACAGTCAAATATGATCAATTTATGGTAGAAACTGTGGCCTTCAGTGATGGCAGAGACTGGACTTCGATTCTGAGACCTTGTTGAGTCTTGTATCCTTACGCTTTCTCAGAAGTTTGGGAAAGAAAAACTTTAGCTGGGCGTGGTCTGGTGGTCTCATATATTGAGAGGAAATCAGACCCGTGGGCTGGTGGGCGCAGGAATTTTCCTGACTGGATAACCGTTGTTTAAAAATGTGTTTTAGTTTTGTGGTTGCACAGCTGGAAGAGCACATCAGTGTCAGTGCACCTAATCCCTGACCTCTGTCATGAGAAGTGACTTTATGTGATGGGAGAGCTGATCTGAGCAATGGTGGGTTTGGCCATCAGCAAGGGAAATGGACCTAAATAAAAGCTCAGACTTCACAGAGTTCTGCTTTTGGTTTCTCTCTTTATGCTTCCTTTTGTATATCATATATTGCAGTCTCTGTGATTGCAAGTGGCTAGAGTTTATGCTACTGTATAATTACAGTACTGGATACAGGGCAAAACAAGAACTCGATGTGCTTCAAAAATATTTTAAACATTGAAAAAATCGGGGGACATAGAGACTTTTAATTCTCAAATGATCCTGATTTAACATATTTTACTCTTATTTTTTATTAAGAAATTTGCTATGTGATTGATAACATTGTTGGTGGAAGAGATAGATTAGGTTACATAAAAGGTTTATAGTTTGGGCTGTATAGCAGAAAGTTCCTTAATACAACAAAAATTAAAATTTCATAATTGATTTAATGTAAAAGTAAAGTTCACGTAATAATTATAAGCCTGAAAATCATTTAAGCAGCCATTTCTAAAACAGACCAAGTTAAATACTTGGGCTTAATCCAATGAAAACTTCAGCGAGTCTCCTAGAATATACAGTTAACCTCTACCATTACTTTTCTCTATTGTATAAAAATAATTAATTCTATTATCTGTATTTCTGTTCTTAAATGTTGCTGGATATTTCATAGGTCCCATGCGTTTGTTTTTATACATGCAGTTCATTGGCACTTCAAAATCAGGTCAATAGTTTTGAACTGTTAATTCTGGGATAAAGGTAAACTAAAATTTCAGAGCATCTGAAATATATTATTCCTGGTCTTCATCTTTAGACCAGTTCTTAAATTAAGTAATGTGATGCTAACTGTTTTAATAGTTTTATTAAACATTTTAAAATTAAAGTAATTTGCAACATATTTCTTGGTCTTTTGTAACAGAGTTGCATTGAACTTTTATAGCTGGAAAAATTAATGAAGTATTAGTTTTATATTTTCTTAGAGGTTTTGGTTTATTTTTGTTTGGGTTTTTTTGTGTTTTTGTTTGTTTGTTTTTGTTGTGGTTTTTTGTTTGGTTGGTTTTTTTGTTGTTGTTTGTTTTGGTTTTTGTTTTGTTGGCTTGACCAAGGAGAGTAATACCAATTTTTCTTTACAGTGGAATAGCAATGTAGCCTGTTTATGTGAAGAGTAATTTAGGAAATGTAGTAAAAAATGATCAAAACTATATTAAAAAATAAATTTCTCTAGGAAAGAAGAAAAGCTAATTATTCTAAGAAAATTGGGCATAACTTGGTATACACATTTGAAGTTTGTATGATAAAATAATCTTTCATGCTTTCTAAGTCAGCCTGCAGCAAAAGCTGTCTTCAGTATGGTTCATTCAGTGCTTGTGAGTATTTTTCTGCATAAACCTTTAGACTTCCTGTAAAACCTCATTGAATTTCTCTCCATTCAATTTTTTACACTTTTTCTGTAGAATAAAAATTACTTTTCTATACTTAACAGTAAGCTTTCTTAACAATTACTTTTGCCATTATATGAGAGGATGTTTAATATATGAGTTGAAGCTTTGTACTATAATACTTCTACCCGTGGGTTTGAATCGTCAAACAACTTCCTATAAATTAAACACATAAGTAAAATGGGAGCTTGGTTTAAAGAATATGCTATAAAATTCCTTATACATCTGTTTCAAGTAATCTAATATTTCTCCCCTGCTCCAAGTGCATTTTACAAAGATGATATGTTAAAAAACACTGTGGAAAAGTACTAGGTAAGCCCCAGCCTTTTCATGGGTGGATGAGATATTTCCCTTGTATTTGCCTCTCCCTGGTTGCCTGGCCAAGCTCTGGGTTTGGACTGGAGAAGTGTTCGGTGACAGTCAGTCAGAGTGACAGAATCGTTCTCATTGTGCTGTCCCAAAATGCAAATGCTCCGGTATAAAATGGGAAATACGCTGTTTTAAATTATTTAATAACAGCAGTTGAAATTGCATTTCCTTCGAATTTCATTAGTGTGTGTTGAGTGAAGTACTTCTATGAGGATTTTACTGTGCCAGATACGTAGACAAGAATCTCTCAACTGCCTAAACAGCTGTAAAAATAAAAATACCACACACTGGCTATTAAAACTTAGTAGCAAATCCTTCCAGTGACTTCTGGCATGCCAAAATTAACCAGGAGATGTTTTTGCAGAATACTTAAATAAGTAATTAGAATGGTAGGTGATAAGAGATGATCTAAAAGTATAAAATCTGATTATATTGGTAGGATATTTCTAATTTTGTGATTAAAAAGTGTAGGGTGTAATTAGAAGAAGGATGATTTTCACTTTAAAAGCTTAACAAATGTTTATTGTATTGTTCATTCATGTGGAAAAATGACTTGTGATCTGCAAACATTTTTACATATGAATAATTCTATGCAGGCATTTTAGCTCCATTAATTTCACTTGGACTATTCACCTGTGTTAGCAGTTTGCAGGATCATTGACTGAACAGATGAGTTACTAATGCCAAGTTAACTAAATAAAGCAAGTACCTAAAGATACTCATGGGCCTGGGAAGTCATTCTAACTGTCTGGGGGCTTATGGCATGCTTTTAGAAAATACGTGGGTCCTGGTGCAAATATTCATAACTGCCTCTTCAAGAAGGTACATAGTACACTTGGAATAGCCTATAGAATAACATCATTTTAGCAAATGCACTCTAAGGTTGTTAGCTACTCTATAGAATGACTAACTTCTATTTGAAGAATTTTATCATATTTTGGGTATATACTGTATAACATATGTAATTTGTAGGGAAGACCTTAGTTTGTTTCAGATACGGAATACCAATAATTACCTAGGAAAAAATAGTATATGTAGTTCTTTTAGTGAAAAAATGGGAAGTGATCATCTAGTGGATCACAAATATCAAAAAAACTCTACTTGCCAAAGAGCATTGTTATGGTTCATCTAAGGCAGTAGCATATTCTAGCAGTCTGGAAGTACTGTTGCATCCTGTCGAGCGTATTTGTCTTGTTCCATTTGTTTTGTGGAGAAAAATCATGCTGGCTGCTACACCTCATGCCCTAAACAATACAAATTATACATGTACTGGGAAGAACATAATTTCTGTCAGTGTGTCTTTATAAATTGAACATATTTCAATTCTAGTCCTAGACTCCACCAGGTTGGATTTAAATTGTGTAAAATTTTCGTGGAAGGTCTTAGCCTTTTTGCCTAAAACATAGAATGGGGAGAAATGAAAATCACTTTTTATTCATTTGCCTCCTCTTGTGGGAAGGATAACCTGTTTGACATAAACAGAAGAGGTTTTTTGTTTGTTTTGTGGGTTTCTTTTTGTTTTGTAAGTACCTTGGGAATGTGGTGCTGATTTTTTTGTGCAGTTCTACCACCAAGACAGCTAAGCCACTGACCCAGGCTGTAATCCCAGCAGCTTCAAGTTAATGCTGTTACTGTGAATGTTTGTTGGAGTGGTTGTGTTGTAAACTTGATAAAGAGAATTTAACAAACGATATCAGTCTTGCATTGGGCTATTAAAGATTGTTACTGTTCATTTGTGAAGCTAGCCGAAATGAAATTTGAAGGCAATCTTCAAACCAGTGTATGAATGAGAATTTAACTGCATCAGGCAGCCATTGCTAAGATAGCTGGTGGTGTCTTAAGCAATGCAAATAAGGCTCAAAAGAGATGTAAAATAAGTAAGAAATAAAATACTTGAGTCCATATAAAAGTCTTGATGTATAACAGGGTTATGTTATGTAAATGAATACTGATGAGGCCCTCTGTACAGTCTAATATAGATAAACATGTCACTTGGTGTTTCCTGTCAGCAAAAAAAATATTGAAGCTGGAGAAGTTAGTTTTGATTCTCCCTCTTGGAAATTGCAGAACCTTTTAAATTCATAACAGATATTTCATAAGCAGTAATGTTATTCACCTGTAAGTGGTTTGTTGCAGTGTAAGTGAGATGCAAAAGGAATGACTCCCCAGAAATAATGCATACAGATTTTAAAAGTTAAATCCAGCTCATAGCAATGAGTCTGTTCTGAATTTCTGGTCAAATCCTCTTTCAGAGTGTTTACAACTCCCAGAGGTACAAGTGACAACAAAGACAACATTATCCTCATTTGTTTTACTTGTCTAATTATGCACATTCTTTTCTGTGAAATGGAAGTAATGAGCTTAACAGAGTAAATTGGTTATTTTTTAATATAAAGAAATTGCAAGTGGTCTGGAAAAATATGCAACATAAACATTTTTCAGTGACTTGAATTAAAACATCCTTTCAGTGTCATTAGTTTCATCAGCTAACGATGTGCCAGGAGCAAAACACACAAACGCATCTCTGCAATGAAAGTCAACAGAGTATCCAGGATTACAGAAAAATAACATATGGGATGCTCAAGATACTGATTTTTCAGAAAAAAAAGTGCACTTGATATTTCAGTCAACTTATGGATTCTTTACTTCCACGTGACAGAAAGAAAGCCTGTAACGACAGCATTAGTTTGCAAGACTGCTGCTGATATAGAGCCACCCCATAGTTGCTATAGCGACCTGACATCATCTTATAGGATTGCAGTTATGGCCATAGCACCAAAAACTCTATCCTGCGTGAAGAAAGCAGCTTCAAAACTGCTTATTTAGTACATAAGAATGGTTGTATTCTTACAAGTCTGGGTTGTATTATGTTCATTTTACATTGCTTGCAATTTAAATGTCTTTTTGTTCAAATTCCTCAAACATTTATTGGGAAACCTTCTAAGTATATGGTATATAGTAGAAATATGTTTCCTAAAAGTGTGTGCGTGTCCTATAGAAGGATTTTATATTAACTGTCACCATCCTCCTCACCCAATCCAATGTGTTTCTTTTGATGAAGACATTTAAAGTACATATGCACTCCCTTTCTTTTCTAGTAAAGGTATTAATAGAGAGCATGACATCATATGGTGTGGGATATCCCTTGGGTCAGTTGGGGCCAGCTGTCCCGGCTGTGTCCCCTTCCAACTCCTGGTGCACCCCCAGCCTCCTCGCTGGTGGGGTGGGGTGAGAGGCAGAAAAGGCCTTGACTCTGTGTAAGCGCTGCTCGGCAGTATCAAAAAAATCCCTGTGTTATCAACACTGTTTTCAGCACAAATCCAAAACACAGGCCCATACTAGCTGCTGTGAAGAATATGGCTCTCCCAGCCAAAACCAGCACAGTCTGGATTCTGAAAGTGCTGTGTTGAGAAGTATATTAACTGCTAATAGATTCAATGCTCATGACTAAAAATAGCTGAAGTAAATTCTTATTTTAGCATGATGGATTTAAGAGGGATGTGAGTTATTTTGAAATAATTTTGTTCATTTGATGTTACAATATTTTACCTTTTATATAGTAAATTTGACTTCATGTATAAATATTTTTATGTGATTCAGTTCTACAAAGACAATATTTACCATTAATTGCTTTTTAATGGTAACAAGCCAAAGAATTATACAGAACAGACTTTTTTTTCCCTAAGTGCTTCATTATTTTTTAATTGCTGATGTATTTTTAAAGTAAAAATATTATCTCTGGCAATCATAAGATAAATAATTTTAGCAGTGAATTATTTCTCTGTATTTGACAATATATTAATGATATAAATTCAAAGAATTGGTAACAAATAAAATGAATTATTACAAGCTGTACTAAGTTATAAAAGGATTGTTTTAAAGTGATCTCAAAAAGGAGAAAACTGATAGAAGTTAAATGTTTACAACATATAACTGCAGAGTTATCTGAGGAAAAATTGTATCACTATTGTAACTATCAGGAAGAGATTTATAAAAGTATTTTAAGACAAATATGGCTAAGCTGTTGGAAAAAATGCTTCCTCAAAAAAAAGATACATATATATATATATATCTTGACTTGAAAACATTTCATGGGTGTATAGTACTTATGTAGCTCATAGAAGTGACTATTCATAAGAATGTAACATATATATGTTGTCAGAGCAAATTCTGTTTAAAATTTGTAGCATTTAGTGCTTGCAGCTGTCAAGGAAAGTACTGTGCTACAATTGTGAGACACAGGAAAACTGCAGATCACAGAATCACAGAATGGCAGGGGTTGGAAGGAACCTCGAGAGATCACCTTGTCCAGCCCCCCTGCGTGAGCAGGCACACCTAGAGCAGGGGGCACAAGACCGCGTCCAGGCGGGGTTTGAATGTCTCCAGGGAAGGAGACTCCACAGCCTCTCTGGGCAGCCTGTGCCACTGCTCTGGCACCCTCACAGGAAAGAAGTTTTTCCTCATATTGAGATGCTTGACTTTTCTGTTATTGAAAGTTAAAATTTGACTTTTTTTTTTTTAAGCAGAAACCAAAGAAAAAGACCTTTAGTATTTAGTGTCAGCTTTATTGCATGAAATCCTCCTTTTATAAAATGGGATTTGATCAACTGCCTCTTTGGAAAGCTTCTTTTGAAAATCTTTAGCTAAGCTTTGATGTAAAAAATAGTTTTTGTTGTAAATGAGTTCATCATGCTTGTTATTAACCTATAGTAGGATTCATCTCATTCTTACAATAACAGGTAATTTACAGTTGAAAATCCATATGGGGAAGTAATAGATAATATAAATGTAACAGACTTCTATAAAGTGATATGGAATAAGTTTTCTTAGCTGTTTGAGCCCCACACTTTAATTTATGACAATGGCATAAATAAATCAGAATAAAAATATCAGAACAGAAACTGAAACTCTAATGTGATGAGTCTTCTCTCTGAAAAGTTCTTTGAAATATATATGTGGTTTTTAAAATTTTGTAGTCTATAGATGAGTTGGCAAAATTCAGAGTTCTAATTGACAGAAACCACAATTGAATTAAACCTTTGCAACTAGTCAGTGAGTTCCTGGGTCTAAATTTTTTCGTTATTGTCAGCAGAAAAATAAGTAGTCTTGCATGAAAAATGTTCCTGCAGTTTGCCTTGTGCAAGGGACCTTAACCTTATGTTTAGTCTTCTTTTTATTATAATAGCTATAATACCAAAAGTAATATTAAAATTTCTCTGCCTATTCATATTAGTCTTTAAAATTGACTTTTTGTTTGTCAAAAGAAAGTTTTTTTGTTTGTCTAAAGAAAGTAAATTCCTGTATTGAAAAAAGGAGTTGTAAATTCAGTGTTCACATATAACAGCTCTGTAGTCATGTGATATTCTTGTAGCTCTTAATTTTTTTTGGGTACTTGTAGTGTTGCAGATAAGGATAGCATGTGAGAGACCCCTGGGACATAAAATGTTGCAGAAATAATTGATTTTTAAGGTGAGAAAGTTTTCTCACCTTAGGGAATATTCTACAGGGTAGCAGAATTTAAAAATAAAAAAATATTTCCTTTTTACTGATTATAATCCATGTCAGTCAGAGGGGAAAAATTAAATAGATCCAAAAGATATGGAAGTCAAGAGAATAAGACCAAAATAGGATAATTAAGGGGAAAAGTATCAGTTTGGAATTGGATGTCTTGCTAGCTACACATTAAATAGTCTCATTTACTGGTACTTACCAAAGTGTTTGCATATGGAGGTTTGTTTACTGTGAATATAGAATGATAGAGATTCCCTTCAGAGGAAGGAAGGTCTGGAGCAATAAACCCTTTAACTATTGTCTTATTGGCCAGATGCCAAAAAGCACTTCCCCTAAACTGCTGAGCAGATTGCTTTATTTTTCTGTATGTTGCAGAAGGATGAGTAATGTTTTCTTTCAGTAATGCCCAATAAGGGATTTGTTTTCTTATTTTATCCTTTCTGTGCAATTGTAGATCTCTATAAATGTCTGCAATCCTCAGTTGTACATGTTTTTAAGAGTTTTAAACTCAGAACCCTGATTTAGCCATGAGTACCTGAATCTCTGATAAGAGTAAAATATACTCTTAAGTAAAGCTATAATAAACTTGGATAAAGTTTTCCATATTAGCATGCTAGAATATTATAATCTGGGAAATAGTGGGAGTGTACCCAGTACTAGAGGATGCATTTCAAATACAATCATGCAACATCTAGCAAGTCCTTGGTTTTAGCATCTATTCTAAAAATCAAGGCATAAGATTGTTTTGAAGTAGTGTGTGTGATACATGGGACTGATTGCTATGAATTTCAAGAACGAATTTTTAGTGGGACCTGTGCTCTTAAGTTGTTTTGAAAAGTCTTCCTAAATGTGTATTAAACATCAAATGTCGAGATGAAATAATGTGACCAATTAAAATGCCTTTCTAGAATATAATAATGTATTTCCTAGGAGGCTTTGAGTGAAATTCACGCAAATTAAGGTAATTGGCAAAGGTCATATTGAATAACTGAGGTGAGAATTTGACCTCTGCAGTTAGGAAGCAGAAAGAACAATGATTTAATGGTCTTTCTGATTATTTTTTTTTTAAATTAAGACAATTTGGATATATTAGACTAATAAGTATATCTGCTCCCTTATAAGCATTTTTTTCTACCAAAATAATTTTTTATCTCTGTTTAATTTTGGAAGTTAGTGGATATTCTACTAAATAAGTATGACTTTTTCATACTGATTTTCAAAACTGAATTTAAAAGATTTTACACTGAATCAGAAATTCCATGCCTACTACTTTACTTCCAAAACCATTTAATTTTTAAGATTTCACCTAAGGTTTTCCCTTGAAAGATGACAGATTGTTTAAACAGTCTCTGAAATATACAGGAGCTTACTGAAGGCTATAAGCTTTCATTCCCCTATTGTGCAAGAGCACTTTGGGCCAGTGCCAGCCCTTGTATGTCCAAGTAGTATGGAGTAAATCCACTTAATTTAAAATTTTGATCTTCTATCACTTTTTCAAATACTGTGGTAGACTTGTTCTGATAGGCTTGCACAATGGATGTCTGCTAATTAGTCTTAAAAGGGGCTGGACATTGTGTATTTAATATTCTCAGTCATGTTTCTCTACAATGTGGTTGCAGAGGTGCAAAAAATCTGGCACAGCAACATGTACAACAGATGTGGCAGTATCATATTGGGGATGAGGTGGACTCTTGTTTCTCCTACAGTCTAACTTTTAGCAGGGGTGAACAAGAATCCATATAAGATAGGCTATTAGATGGGCTGATTGCTTGAGTTAAGTGCTCTTCAAGCTCAAAAGGGAAGATGAGTTAGAAATACATCCATAGACTATATAGTTTTTTATATTAGGATATAAATCCTGCTAACACTATGATTGTTCAATGTGTAATGCCATCTAATGAAGGATGTAATCTCATTTGCTCGCATTACAGTTATTAAGTTAATGCCATCAAGCAGTTTCATATTCTGTAACTTTGAAAAAGTTTGGTTTGATTTGGATTTAAAGGACACAACTGAATATATTTTCCCATAAATTAGAACTGATTCCAGAGGTAAATCAAAACCCCATGAGCTGATAAACTTTATTAATTGTATTTTAAACAAAATTGGCTCCAAAACTAATTGTAGATCATGATAAGCAAAGACCTCAGTCCTACAAAAGACTTGCTGCATACCTAGATGTATCCAAAGCACAGCTGGTAAAGTAGTAGTATCTTCTATCTAACCACCTTACATGCTTGTAAAAAGGAAAGGCATAGTTTCCCTCTAAATGATCTTATTAAGACATTTCCTTATGCTTGTTTTCTATAATTGCTTATGTGTAAAATGTGTGGATTTGTGAATTTTATTTTTTTTTTGAGGACCAAATACTTAGCATATGGCAGGAGTATCACTGTGATTCTGTAAGTAAATCTAGCTATCCTACTGTGAGCATGGTGAAAGTCATAAAAACATTAGCTTTACTACGTTTT